>VZTN01001974.1:64233-208650 GCA_013400515.1 Erpornis zantholeuca | reverse complement strand
AGAAAAAAGCCAGGCCTCATTATGAATCTGGTCTGCATCAACAGCAATCTTGTTAAAAGTAGAAGCTGCAATTTAATATATGCAGAAGATGCATATATTTTTATTCCACACTCAGAAAAGGGAATGTGCTGCTAATGAAATAATATAAAAAAGAGCTAAACAGGGGTACAAAGGGACCCTTTTTACATATGTACCTCATCTCAATTGAACTTCCCTGTTAAGAGAAGCACTCTCCTTCATTTAGTGCTCCAGCCTGCGAGTGCTTCAGAGTGCTGCGAGTCCATTCTCTTGGCACTTTAATGACAGAGAAAAACCGAGCAGTGAGGAGCCTGCCTGGTTGAAGGCAGCAATTTCCCCTTTTTGGCAAAGCTGCTTGGCAGGGGATGCCCAAGGAACATGAGGAGGATACCTCACAACTATTCCAATCTAAACCCAAACCTCTGTTTAGATCTGGAACACCTGAGGAAAACTGGTGCATTACTAATGGGGTCACTTAGACTCTGGGGTGTGATCCTGGAGTATGGAGCACCAGGCTTCCCATTCCCTAGGGGAATCTGGAGCACTTTAGGGCCAACAACAGGGGCCATGGCACAGAGTCCAGCAGCCCTATAACTTCAGCACAGAAGAAGGAAAGAAAGATGCAGGATTGGCTGTTTTGCCATAAATCTGCAAACATGCCCTGATACTCCAGGACTGCTCTCCCAAATACTCCGATATCATCTCCCCAGGATATGGAAGTTGCACATGCCTACAGGATACCCAGACCAACTAGGGGTTAGGCAAAATACCTAAGGGCATCTCAAATGGCATTACACACCTAAAATATGCCTATCTGATGGAAAACGGTGCAAATTAAATAAACTGTAACAATCAACACTTTAAATTGCAGTGATCAATACACTCACCCAACAGAGATGGTATAGTAAGAGATTCACACATTTCTAAAAGAATTTTTAAGTTTATTACTTATTCCTCAGCTAAGAAGCAGGTGAGATCTGAGGGCTTGATGAGATTTCTAAGTCTGGATCCAAATATGTATTTTTAGACCCTGGTGTGCAACCAGGGAATGCCTGCCTTAATCACCGCAATGCCAAATGCATCCCTGGTAACCAAGCTCCAGAAAAAATGCATCATGATCCCAATAACTTCATGTATGCCACAGGATATGTCACGGCTTGATGCTGTGATCCTCTAAAAAGAGATGTTATCCATGTTCATGGCAAGAATCAGTGCCAGCCTCCAAAGTATTATGACCTGAAAAATCATGATATATTATGAAAAATACCCATGGTCTAGAAAGAAAAGCAGACACTCTAGGAGAATGATGAACAGGCAGTAGGTGAAACATAGAGGAACAAGGGTGCCAGGGCTCATATAAAAACAATGGTAGGGTGGGAAATGGAGTTTGACATTCTGTTTAGAAATGGACCAAGAATTGAATTTTAAATCAATGAACAATTTTGAAAGTTGTGGAATCATTTTATTTAAGGAATAATTAAACCATTCATCCTGAGCCAATAAATATTGAAATTCAGTGCTGATAATTTGAAGGAAAATAGGAAAATAAATAAGTCCTGTATGAAAATTTTGAAATATTTCATGTAAAAGTGTTGGAAAGAAACTACTGATTTAAATGGATTTCAGGATTCTTGGGGTTTTATCTAATCATAAACAGCTGTGGGAAAGCAAAGTGAATTTGTTCTTTGTGTCTGTGCCATGAAATCTGCATTCTCTGGTTTGTTTAAAAATTCTAGGAGTGGAAAATTAATTTCATTTTATAAGACCACCTTAGAAAATAAAGACTGCTGACTTGTAAAGGCCAAAATTATATTTTAAGATATATACATAAACAGCTTCAGCTGCTTGTTTTGCTGTGTTTGCTGGCAAAGCTTTTATTGCTATAGATTCTTTTTCTAAAAAAAACCCCTTCCAACTGAAGATTAGTTAGATTCAAATTATGTCAGAAGATGAGGTATTTCAGCTGGTAGAGAACACAAGGCAGAAAATGATTATAATTTTTAACTGAAGGAAGAATAGAAAAGCAAGGCTTTCAAGTTAAGAGAAAAGTCTGCCTGCTGCAAGCAAATCTTTTTAGAAATAATGGCCTATGATTAGTGTTTTAAAATCTGCAAAAATGCTGTCTTGCTATTGAGCAGAGACAATGCTGAGTTGAAAGAGAAATGTGTAAAGGGAAGAAGAGGAATTGAATAATTTTATTTCTATACTTACACCTGGACACATTGAAACTCTGTGTGTCTCTTGCAGAGTGCTGCCAGCCGAGAGCTTTGCCTGCTGCGAAGGCATCTATGGCACCAGCAGAACACTCGCCAGAGCTTGGAGCTGCTGGCCTGATTTTTGTCAGGGAAGCTGTGAGTGACTGCGTGAATCTCCTCTTCACCTGCCTCAGTGAGCCAGAAGTGCTAAATGCAGTGTCAGGATCCAGGGAACCCAATTACATTACAATCCCTGCCTCATTTGCAGGAGGTGTGTCCAGCGGGCACTGGGGCTTACTGGGGGTCACTGAGCCCCTAACAGATACACAGGGGCTGTATCCCAGCCCAGTAACCTGCCTTGGACATTGGCCAAACATTGGACATTAGCAAACACTGAGGGAGCTGGTGCATCAAACAAGTTAAAAGGCTTCATTTCCTGAGAACCTTTTTCAGCTTCTGGCAATCCTCAGTTTCAAGACTTTCTGAGCAGGAATTTGCCTCAAGACGATGATGAATTAATGATGAACTGGAGTCCAGGAGTATTTATCACACTCTGGAAATGTTCCTTCCGTGGATTTTCCCACTGCTAAAACAAACCTCACACTTTGGTTCATCTTTAGCACACTTTCAGCACTGCCTTCACCTGGCATTCACCACAGACTTCTCCAGAGGAGTTTCCAGAGTTACCCCATGGCTTAAATTGATGGGGTAAGGCTGTCCCACTTGTTTCCATTCAATGATAATCCACATTATTCATTCACTATCAGATTAGTGTGTCTGAAAAAGTGACAAGATATTGGAATCATGCACAGGTATTTAGTGGCAGTTGAATTACCTCATGAATTTTAGGAGTACAGTTTGAGGCTGGATTTAGCCAGGTTATGCCATGAAGAAAAGACAGCCTGATTCCCCATGTCTGAGTGCACAGGCCACACCAGGCAGTGCTAATGAGCATCTACAGTCCCTACAACACAACTGGTGCCTGGATTCCTTTGCAGACCCCCTGAGCAAGAAGCTGTTTATAATGTAGGAAGAGATCAAGAGAAAAAATGATCCACAGCCAGCCTGTTGAGCCCATAAATGCATTAGAACAGCAAAGCAGTGGAACAAAGTGATGGCTGTAACACCTACAGTGTGGCTGGGCCTGTGTAATCCCCTTCCATCAGAGTAGTTACTGATCAAACACATGGCAGGAAACACAGAACAAGATTTTGACAAGTTAGGTAGTACTTCTGCTGTCAACAGTTAAAAAATAATTCATCCTGTCCCAAACAGACAGGAAAGCTGCAGTAAACCATGAAAATTGCATTATTTCCTGTATCTCTAATGGGCATGAATGCATGAGTATAAAATTTAACTGTTTATTTATGCTTTTGTTATACAAAAACTATAAGACTGTTTAGTAATCCTCTCTTTCCCTTGTCTGTATGGAGTGCTGTCTGGTTGATTAGCAGAGATTTATTCATTTCACTTATGTGTTTTATCATTATTTTTAGTTAAAAATCAAAGCTGGAATTGTTAATCATACCAAAGGAGTGCTGAAATACATCCAGCCGGTGTCAAATCTCAATATTCCTGCCATCAGATCTGCAGGTCAAGTCACCACAATATCCCTGCCAGCAGATCTTCTGACAAAACTGAGTGAAATGCTGCATTTCCAAGTCCTGAAATACTGAATTGACCTCCAGATTTAAGTGCAGAAATAATCAAATGGGTGTCTGGGGCTCAGAGACACTATTGCCCCGCTCTCAGCCTTTGGACAGGTAGCGAAAGCAAGCAAAATGAGAAGCAGGTTTCCCAGCATCTTTCCTGAAAGCAGCTTTGGGGATTGCAAGATTCGTCTCCTGAGATGAACACAATTTTCCTTGAGCTCCTGATACAAGGTATTTTGAAGTAATCAACATCAGGCAGGCAGGAGGACCCTGTTTCAGAAGGTTTAAGCCTCAAAGAGATGATATCAAGCCGAAGCCAAACAGAAAAGTGCAGTGGGACGGAGAGTACTATACCACACCACACCACACAATCCCCATGAACACTGGTACTCCCTTAAAAAAGTTCCTCAGTTTGGTCCCTACTGCTTTCCTGGTGCTCAGGATACTGGAGGGAAATCTATGAGCTGCAATAGAAATAAAACAAGAAATGGTGGTGTCTTTTCAGTAAAGGGCATGAGGATCATTAAAAGCAGGTATGGGTGGTGAGATTATTTTTTTTCCCCACAGCCATATCATGACTTTTTTGGGGGGGGTGGGGGAGGTAAGACTGAAAGCTGTTGAAAAAAAGAAAGAAACCAAAGAAGTAAAAAACAAACCCAAACAAATGAAAAACCAAAACATGCAAACAAAAAAAACCAACCCCCCCCCAAAACAAGCCAACATCAAACACACACAAACAAACCAAAAGCAAATACCAAAAAAAAAAAAAATCTGACCAAGACTGGAATATCTTCTTTTAATCTTCTCAGAGACAAGGCTTTCCTGGCAAACCAGGTGGCTGTTGGTTCTGCCTTTCAGCAATTTGCAAAACTCCTTTTAGCATCATTTTATGCACAAGCCATTTGAGAGGCTGGGGTTTTTTAAGAGTGTGCAGAGTCATCTGTTTTCCCAGAATTGCTCTTGTAGCAGAGACAATTTGAGGGAGGACCATTTATTAAAAAGAAATTGAAATGGCTGACCAAAAGGTTTTCTTGGGAACGGAAGAGCTTTGAAAGCTTAGATAGGATTTGTAGCTGAGGAAAAAATCCTCACTGTGGGCAGACAGGCCTCTGCAAGTTCTGTCTGAGCAAAGCAATGGGAAGGAATGGGGTTTTTCAAACTCCCAAGAGTAGGGTCTTCTCCCTTATCTGGATGCTTTCCCTGTGTTTGGTTTGGGAATTGAGTAAGGCACATCCGCCCAACGAGCCCAGATGGAGCACCACATACCTAAACCTTCCCCTCCACTGCCCCCTTTGTTTTTTTAACTGAAGTGGACGTCCCCTTTCCACATCACCTGTTCTTTGAAGCACGTTCTTTTGCATCAAAAGCACAGCTCTGAGGGACTGTGGACACCAGAGGAGACGTGGCAGGTTTGCTGTGACCAGGAATGCTGCATTCTCTTCTGAGTTCATAATGTAGTGAAGGGAAGAGAGGGGCCACCATTTTGGACCAACGTGTCCCTTGCAGTGCCCATCGCTTGTGAGAGTCTTAGACAGCTCCTCCCCTGTGCAAGGTCCACGGGTTTGCCAGCACCAAGAGAGGCACAGCCTCAGCTGGTGTCATTGTTTGTTTGTTTGTAGGTGCACTGGTAAATCTGGAGGTTTTCCCTTCCTAGATCTCACTTTCCAAAGCTTGTGTTTGGGTCACACTTCATTCTTGGGGTCATGGGACAGCCCTCTCCATCTGCTCATTCAAGGGATGGAGAAGAGGTGGATGTGGGGAGAAGAAACCCACCAAAAAAAATGGTGGGAAAACAGTTACCTTGAATCCTTAAATCTCTAAATACAGAAAACATCAGAACAAAAGAACCAGAATTGATTATATTAAAAAGTCATCAGATTAAGTTATAGCTGGTGATTTTGATGAGACATGACTCATAATTTTTTTAATATTTTGCATCAGTGGTGCCATAAACTCACTTTTATAGAACAAACATGAAAAATATCAGAAGCACAAAGACAAGCCACAGCTGAAATTTAAGCAAGGAATCTGTCTTCATCAGGCCTGCATGATTTTAGATCAACAATGTTTCTGAATGGCTGAAAAGAACAGAATGACAATAGATAAATTATCCTGAAAGCACTCTAAAATGTCAACACTCACCAGTGAAGAAACTAAATTCAATCTAATAACATAATCCAAACTAGAAATGCAGGTTAATGACCTTCTACTTCACTGTCTAATGGGGCACGGATCTTACAAGAATAAATGGATTGTGGAACCTAACTATTCATAGTAGAATTTTATAAATAAGTTATTATAACACTAATTGGGACTAAATTACCATGTTTTAAAGTCATCTAGTAATTAAACTTCCTAGTGGCACAGTACTGAGGTCTTTTATGCTGTGGAAAAATATTTTGTCTGATTATGGTACTGACAAAACATTACTGACATAACTTCTGCCTAACTCTTTTGGTCCCTATAACAAATTCCCTCCAAATCCATTACCTTACATTGAAAATATCTAGAGGATTAAAGGAAGAGATTGACTCTTGGCCCTTTAAGTCTTCATAGGGAGATGAATTACCCTGCTTTTAATACAATGTTAAGATATCTATTATGACATCCTTCTGCCAAACACTTATCCTGTGTCAAATTTCAAATATGAAATTTGGTCCTATTTCTTGTGATGCTGGTGTGATTTCTTCTTACTGCTGATGGTGTGGGAGAGTCAGGGATGCTGTGGGCAGGTGCAGGGCAGGTGTTGGGGCTCTGATGTCCTGCTCCACTCTTCCTTCACACCCTTAGGTCCTGGCTGGCTCCACTGTCTCACACAATTCAGGAGAGATCACATCCAACAATGGTGTGACTGTGCACAGGAGTGACTGTGAGGTCCAGCTTTAGTGTCTATTATTACATCCATCAGTTTGGTTACTGAGGCGAGATCTGCTTGCTGTTTTATTCTTCAGAGGCCACATAAACAGAGCCTCTATGCAAAGCAAGACATACAGCTCAGCCTGTGGTCTGTTGCTTTCTATCAATACAGAATTTACTGTTTAATCAATAGGAAAGGATTCGGGTTTTATTAAATGAAGCATTGGCAAAACTTGAGGCACAACAAAATCTTACTGGGTGTAACACCTGGATTATCCCCAAACACCCCCAGCAGGGGCACAGAGGAGTGCTGTTCTCACCAGGGCAGGCTGACAGCCCTCATGTTCCAAGGGTTTTCCACAGAGTTGCCTTTTCAGTGCCAGAGCCTCTGCTGAAGCTGTGCAAACAGCAGCTCCATAGACAGCCCCCTCTGTTTTGTAAAGGCAAATGTAAAAAGCCCAGAGAAAGCACCAGAGTAATTAAAAATCTTTTACTCCTAAATACAGCATTAAGAGGTAAAGGAAGCACTCGGCTTTCTGAGCCAGCATCCTGTACAAAGGGAAGAGTTCAGGAGGAGGATATTCTTCACTCCCAAGGGGCCTAGATGGGATCATGGCTTCATCTGGGAACATGCAGAGAGGCAAAACAAAGGCTGGGAGATTGCTGATAGTTCGCAGGTGCAGATGTGAGCCCAGAGGAGCAATTAATCCAGTTGAACAAAAAGCTGCCATCAAACTATTTTTCTTCTTATTAGCATAGTTGTCTCAAAGTGCAAACTTCATTATTTTTTCCTAAAGTCCCTTCTGAATCTAGGGCAATAAATCAGTTGTTCCTGGGTTTTTCGAGATCTGAGTTACTTTCAGGACTGCAGTTCTATCAGTGGCAGCTCCATTGCCTCCCACAGCACTGCAGTGTGCTGAGCTCGCTCCCACCCTGAGTTTGCATCCCTTGTACCTACCTTCAGGAAAGCTGAGCTGACTCACCAGTGACAGCAATGAGGTGCAGTCCTTAAAACCCACAGTGAAGATATTACACTTTTGTTCTGCAGGTCAACCATTGTGTTTAGCCTGAATTGCCCAGCAACTAGCCTTAAACAAGCATTTCCTTATTTCACTGTCATGTCTTCTCTCCCACCAGTTTCTAAGTCTTTAAACAACTGGGAATAGATCAGAAAAGCATCAAACACCACAAAGATTTATTTTATCGGTTTTCTCTCACGTGTTTAGTACCTTGCAAAGGTGCAAGCCTGATAAATGTCAAAGGGTTTATGCAGCAAAAGCATCCAGAAGCTTGGAGTCTTATCTGGGTTTCTATAGTATGCAAAATTGGATTGCCAGTCTCAGGAGAGTAATTTCATACGGGATTTTCTAATCCTGTTGGCAACTCCAGCCTGCAAATGAATAGAAGTGGGAAGCAGTTCACACAAAACTATTTAAATCCTGAAAGCTTCAGTCTCTACCAGTGTGGCTATCTCTGAGAACTCCTGCCGGAACCACAAAGCACTTCATGCACAGAGATGACTGCTTCACAAACACAATTACAGCTGGTTTGTTGCCCACCTCCACACAGGTGTGTCTGCATTCCTACTGGTGCATAACAGGTTTCTTGGAACAAGGTACTGGGAAGGATTCTTTGTGTTGCTCAGAAAGCTTTTCCAGAAGCAAATTGCTTTGCTGGATACTGGCTTGGCTCTAATTCTAGCCCCACATTTATTCACACGCATTTATACTAAAAATGTGACATTTTCCTTGAGCTGAAATAACACCTTTCCTTTGGCAGTGAATAAGCAGAAGTTTTGCAGAGATTCGGCTAGGCAGAAGGCAGCATTAGGCATCCATTTATTAGTCATTAGCTATTTGGTGTTAAGTGATTAAAAAACTCCTCTACCCTTGCCAGGATATAATTCAACTCTTTTGAAAAAATTAGCAAACTGTTATTGCCAAAAAGGTGTAATGCTGATTAAGTGAGGCTATTTTTCTTCTACACTGTGCTAATCACTGCCTTTCAGCCACAGACAGGCAAAAACACCTCAGATATCTAAGCTGTACTGCGGCATCAGGCCCCAAATAATGCATGAAGGAAAAGAACCTACATGCTCATCTTAATTTTTCCTACATATCTCCCTGTTCAGTGGAAACTGTCAAGCCCTTACTCTCCTCCTCCCACCAGGGACAAATAGCTTGCAAATCAATAGTCATTCCAGACATTGTAGTTTTAGTTAACAACCTATTTTATTAAATTTGCGAATATAGCATTGGACTGGTGCTGTTTTTTTTTCTTTTTAATAAATTATGGAAGCATTTGCTTTTTTGGCTTGTGTTTTCAAATTAAAATGGAAAGTGCTGCTTTTTTTTTTTCTCTCAGAGGTAAAATACAAGCCTTCACATTAGAGCTTCTGCTTCTGTCAAGCTGGGTGAGTCAGCAGAGAAGTGGTGAAGAGAGCCCTCCCAGACATACCAGAAAGGGACTGGAGACTTAGGGGGCAGGGAGAGCTTTCTCTAAAACCCTATGGCTCTGGAGTTTGAATTTGAATCTGAAACCGTTCAGAGTTCAGTAATTTGCAGGAAATTAGTGATTCTAAAAGACTAATTCAGAGGAAACCAAAGAAGAAAATTTAAGAGTCTGGGAAGGTGAGGCACTGTGTGATAAGAGACCTTCACGTAATCCTACATTGCAGGGAACGAGTGTTTTACTCTTTGTGTTCACAAAGTTCTCTACATGACAAAGCTCTGGTGTCATACACAGCATTGCTGTAAAGCCACAGTTAGGATGATCAGAGGGGGAGACCCGGTTAAGAGAAACATCTCTCTCAGCCTCTTCAATTTCCTGTTCTTCCTGCCATAAGAAGGCATCAGATGGCTGAGTAATTCAGGTAGCTGGATAATTCAGGTACTTGGGTTTTCCCAAATAGCATTAAAACTTCTGTCAGCACTCACTGAAACGAGATCCCTTAAGATGTGTTTGCTCATAAGCATTGCACAGCATCTTTTGTGTAATCATGACAGTATTTTTCTCTGAAGAATGAAGCAAAATTTTAACACTATCAGAGGTAGTTCCCGAAGATGAAATAAGGCAGCTTTCACACTACTGAATTCATGCTCCATGCCCAGATTGGTACATTGGATTAATGGGGCTTCAACAGACTGTCAGTATTTTACTTGACTGGAGGTTCATAACTTCTTACGCTGAGTTTCAGGGTCTGTTCTTCAACTCGCTGTAATTATAATTGTCAGGGGGAACTGCTTTACAGATGACCCTCCTCCCTAAGTGACATTCCCACAAATAGAACTGAGCTCAGTGTAGTTTGCAGCACTTAGGCAGAGCTCTGGACTGTATCACAAAGTCTCCTTTAATAGGTTTGCCTCAGTAAAGTCCTACTGAATCTAAAAGGAAAGATCATTTGAAAGGTCTATAGATGTTTCACTGATTGCCTGTCACTGAAAGGCAGCAAGTGAAAGATTTGAGTGAAAGGGTCCCTTTGAGTCCCAAATCTGTAAACCTGACAGTCTACACAGACTCTGCATATTTAAAATTGAGGTAAATTAAAGAATTCATTTCTCTTAGAAAGATGCTGTGTATGCTACGCATCCTCTGCTATGCTGCCGGTGCCTTGTGCTTTTTCGTGACAGAATCTATTCATTTAATCTGCTCCCTTCTGATTTCGAGCTTGATAACATATGGCAAGTCATCAAACAGAAATTATCGCTAATAGATAACTGACAATCAATTTCCATTATGCCCAACAAGATGTGACTGAGCCTTTTTTTTTTCACGAAACATATTGATTCACAGAGCTGATTTCCCTGTCATTTCAAACATCTCCATGGGATATTTCTATTGAGCTCACTGAATGCATTTGCTGCAATGAAGCAGATGCTTATTTTCTCTCTGGCCTGAAGATTATTTATTTTGCCTTTGAGTTAATCTGAAGGCCATATATCAAAAAACCCTATCTGTTATATAAGAAAAAGTCAAATCTCAAAGGATAAACAGAGGAGGATGACACAGATTTAGTATTGAAATTGTTTAAGGTGACATCATTTCACAACTTTTCATCCAAGCTGCAAGACATTTCTATGGGACGTGAGGTGATTTGCTGGATTATGGTCAGGACAATATGAGGCCACATCTTGGGGTTGTGGATGCTTTTCCACCTGGTGCAAGTGTGTTCCAGAGGGGCTGGGAAGATCCTGCCAACAAGATGTCCTCTGCAGTGGGACTGAGTCCACACAAAATGTCCATTGGGGTTCAGAGCTGGCACAAAGGTAATAATGTTCAAGGTACCTGAACAGCTTCCTGGCCAGGATTGGCTCTTGCCTTGCTTCTTGGGAGAACAGCCGTTGCTGAAATAAGGGAGAACAGACATAATGACCCTAAGAACTAATGGGAAAAAAAAAATAGAATAACCTGTCCCTAGGGAGCATTTGGGACAGAAAAACATGTATGGTGTTCACCTTGTCTCACCAGGACAGCTTTCAGTATCTGGGGGGTGAACACAAAACAAGGTAACAAGTGCTTCCATTATTGCCTGGGCTACCAGGACACCGACGTATTTGCTCATGGAGTTATCTAGGAGAGTAGTCCAGCCCTTACCAGATGTTTAAACAATGCAGGGACTGCTGCCATGGTATCATGGCCACATGTCTGCTCTACTTGAGATGGCTGGGTCAGGGCACAAGTGAGCGCCACGTTAGTGAGACCTATGCAAAGTCCACTTTGTAAAACCTGCAAGATTTTGACCAGCAAATCCCACAGTAAATTACATAGAAGGTGAGAAGTGGGGGGGAAAATAATCCTTCCAGGCTCTCAGCAGAAGAGAATTTCACCATTTAAAAAAAAAATGGATTTGATCATTCTCCAAGTAAACCTTACCTGTGTGTTTCTAATGGGAGTAACATTATCTCTACCCCTTCTAAAACCTACTAACAACATTTGACTCAGTGACTCTCTTAGGGAAGTGAATTTCACATCTTGAGTATTTTTTAATTCTTTGAAACCTGAAAGTAATTAATTTAATCAAATGAACCATTATTCTTTAGTTCTGGGACTTAAAAAGAGTACTGATCCATTTTTCACCCTGTCCATCAACTTTGCAAAGGAAATGACTGTAGAATTTCAATTAGAGGCTGACACACTGCTTGGGACTTTTTAGAGGGATGCTAGAGGAAACCACAGCAAATGTCTATTATGGGGTTGAACTGGGGGGCAACCTCCATCACTGCAGCTGGTGGAAGCAACCATGCCTGTGGATTGTTCTTTGATTTCCACCATATCCTTTATGTCTACCTGCCCAAAATTATTCAGGGAAATCCCCCACACCAATAAACTTATTCCAAAATGTAGACATCAATCCAAAGACTGAAATGCCTGAGAACCATGCACAAGAATAGAATGGGAAACTACATTATAAGCCAATTAAAAAGGGAACTGAAGTGGGTAGTAGATGAATGTTGGATGAGTGTGATGTAGTCTGGCAGTGTGCAGCAGATCTCTGCTCTCAGGAGCATCACAATCTTGTATTTCTGTAGCTCTTTACTTAAACATCCAGTTTCGGTGTCCAACAGGTAATTTATCATGTATTGTACTTCCTAAGTTATGTTGGAAAACATCTTTTTTCTGTGTGTACCCAAAAAAGACAGAAACAGCTTTCAGGATGAAATCATACCAGATACAAAACACACCTCTGATTAAAGTTCAAGACCCAGAAATGCCAAGAATGTATCTTCAGTGGTATTTCTCAGGCAGCTGTAAAAGAACATGTGAAATAATTCAAAGAAAAATTAAATCCTCTATTTCACTTCTGTAACTGAGTTGGGTTTACATGTTTATATTTGTACATATGTGTACATATATCTAGCATTGAAAAACCTAGAAGTGTTTCAAGGAGAAAAATTGTGTGGGGAAAAAAAAAGGAAATGAAGTGACTAGGAAGGACAGTAAGAGAGCTGAAGTATTAAATGGAGACTTCATAAACATCCTTGCACTGGGATGCACTGAAAATAGTGCACCTAAAGTAATGCTGGCTGTGTCTCTGCTACTGTAAATAGATCTACGATGAGTATGGTAGGTGCTTAGTTTAAAAAGTAATGCCAAACAGCAAAGGCACGAGGAGGAGAATGTGAATTAACTTAAAGTAATAAATGTGTTATTAGGGGAAAAAAATCCTTGCACTCAAGTGCACTCATCCATAAGAATGATGTGAAAGCAAAATAAGAGGACAGATTTATAGTAGCAGAGGCTGAGACTAAGCGTTTGATGGATCCCTCTTTGGGTCCTTGTTCCCACACATGATTTGGAATGATTAAATTACTTGAAAGGCAATCTTGGGTTCCAATACTTTGCTTTTACCAGGACCCCAGCATGAGATACAAGATACAAGATAGACCGGAAACCAATTTCTGCAGGAGATGTAAAATCCTGTGAGTATGAACAGGGTGGAGATGGAAGATGTGCTCCGAGTGGAAAAAACTGCAGACGTTTTTTTCATTAATTTTCTCTCATACACTTTGAAAGGTTAACAAAAACACTATTGATAGTCCATAGCTGAGAGTCCTTGAGGGAACTGGATTACAATTTGTCCCTGAAGATACACAAAGACACATTAGTATTTCTACAGTGCTGGCAAGGTTTGAGTACAGGATTGGGCCTTTCTTTTCATTGAAACAGATTCTGAACACCCTAAAAATCTACTTAGTTTGCACATTCAAAAGAAAATATATCTTTAAGTGTGAAACCAGACAGTGGTAAGAAGTTTCCTCTGGTTTAAACAGAATGTTCATTTCAATTAGTTCCTCCTACCTCTACCAAATAATTCACATTAATAACAGTGCAGTCATAATCTCTTTTTTCATATGCATATGTACATGAAGGTAATGCTCATGGTACTCTTTGGGCCCAAGTGATCCATTTTGATTGGGAAAACTTTATTTGCTTTTAGCTTTTTACTGGTTTGGGAATTACTGTGGGAGGCCCACAAAATACCAGTGGAGGTGCCCTTGAGAAGATTAAATCTGTCTCCAGCTCCAATTCACCTTCCCAGGAGAGAGTTTGCTGGCACACTGGCAGTGGCCAAAGAGAACCTGGACACTTGGTTGTGTCACAAACAAGCCCAGGAACAAGCAAGGAATTAGATCTGGTTTGGAGTTATGATTTGCTAGATAAGACTTGAAAACTGTATGTGCTTTCCCTGATAAGTGGTTGCATCAGCTGCAGTTCCAGAGTGGTTAGGCTGTGATTTGTGCATTAAAAAAGGAGCAGACGTACTTTGTTTTATAATATTTAACCAGAGATTGAACACAGTCCTCTGAGGCCAAGAATGTATTGATTCTGGTAAGCTTTTTACTCTCTTGTTTTGAAATTTCTCCAAGATTCAGACTCCTGGGAGAAGAGATAGATCCAGAAGCCCAGCAAGCATCTTCCCCACAGATCTCAAACCATATACACAGCTACTTTATTCTGCTGCATCTTTAACAGAAATAACCAAGGGGTTATTCTTGTCACTGTGACTGAGTTACCTGAAGGAAAGACAACAGGAACCTCCCATGTTCATTAGCACTTCCCTCACAGTTCAATACTGGGCACTGGCTACGTGTTAGTCTAACACACAGAGAACTCATCGTTCACTTGATTTGGACAACAGCATCTGTTCTGTGACAATTCTTTTCACTGCACTGATTTTATTTTATAGGAAATTACTTGAAGAGCTCATGTGAGCAGGATATTTTTTGAATCACAACTGCAGTAAGTCACATTTTACATCCTTCACATTCTGAGGCTAAGACCACCAGAATCTTCCTTTTCCTCTTGTAAAGTAGACTGTATTCCTGTGATCACCTGTGCAGACCTCATCTGTTTGAGTTCTTCTCTACTCCTTAGCATCTGGGGTGCTCTAGATAAGGGCTCTTATTGGGTTCTCTGCTAATTGTCTCAAATAAAATTTGGAAAAGGTTTTGGAAAAGCCTTGCCTGATAGGACTGTATTTGCATTTTTATAGGCACATCTCATTGCTGGCTTATAAAGATCATGCAATTAAGACAGCCAGGCCTTTCTCTTTGCCTCTCATTTCCAGCTGGTGTCCTCCCCAATGGGTCCATCCAAAGAAGAAATACCTTTCATTAGTCCCTGCACACATGACCTGGCAATTTGGGCAATTACATTTCATCCCATTATATTATTCTAGTCTGATTGTTCCAAAGTACTAATTCAGGCTTCCTTCACACTGGCAAAGCTTTTCATCTGTGTTTCACCAGCAAAGGGCCCCTCTTCATGCCAAGGTCATTATGGAAAATATCAAATGTGATCAGTCCCCAGAATGATTCTTTAAAAAACTCCAACTCAATTAGCTCCTCTTCCAGCACAATTTGCCTCATCAGTTACTTTATCCACCTGTAATTCACCTATTCATCCTCTCTGGCTTACCTTCTCATGTCCCACACAGCTTCAAACCCAGCATTTTGCTGCAATTCAGGTAGACTAGTTCCACTGAATTCCTCTGGTTTGAACCAAATCAGGCTGGATGGATAGATCCCACTACTCTGCAACATTCACCTCCAATAAACACTGTTACCTTTTTGAAATATTTTCCCATTTATCTCCATATTCTTTAATTATTCTTTCCTTCAGATTTGCCCTAACTTTCCATATCTTCAAGGTTGGAGTAACTCCCTGCTGCTTCTCATTTCCTCTTCCTCTCTTCCTGCTCAGCCTCTTTTGGGCACCATGTGTGTCAGCGGCTGCCTGCTTGGCACCGGAATTGTCTCTTCCTTTACAAGTCCATGAGTGCATTTCCTGTGCCAAAACCTCTTTTCTCCGAAAGAGAGAGTGCCAGATGTCCCAAAGCTCAGTCATATTGAGTTCTGAATTCTTGCTACCACCTCAGATGCAATGATTTCCATTTCCTACATGTTCATTCTCGACACAAATGAACCTTGCCTCCGTATTTTCCATCTTTCAAAGGATGGAGTCAAAATAGTGACTATACTTCAGCCCAAATCCCACTTAATTCTAACTCTCTCACCATTGTGTCATAACCTATGTCCTCAATCCTTGCTATCTCTATATCCAAGAATGCATTTCACTCTAATCTCAGAAAACAGATTATCAGATTCCAAAGAAAATAATGTAGATTCTACAGTTTTTAAACAAACTGTGAATATGAGCTAAACCAGTACAAATTCATCTAAATTAATAATACTTAATTTTCTGGCACTTACGAATTTTACGATGTTTAAGAATAGTTTGAGATATTAAATATTATTCTTTTAATTTATTTAAAGATACAAAATCTCTCCTCCAGGGGGACAGAAGATCTTATTAACCAGTATTTATAGAAATTCTAGATCGGAAAGTTACTGCTTGGAACTGCCCTAATCCTGAGAGGGATTTAGGGGTTGAAGAAGCTTTCAGATGTATCCTGCATGTTCCATCCATCAGGCTTGACTCTGCAGGCTCTGCTTGGCCTATTAATTACCTCAGTCTCAGTAACCAGAGCATCTTATGAAATAATAATGATGCTCAAGCAAGCTGATGTGTTTTAACCATGTTTTTGCCAGTCTGCTGGTGTATTACCACTTGTCAGTAGGGACTTAACTACTGCAGCTTATCAAGCACTGATTTATCGGTGATCCTTTTCTTTTAAATCCAGTTAGGGTCATTTTTTACGTGATAGAAAAAAGATGAGGGGCATCTAAAACCAAAAGGCCTATGCCATGCTTTATTCATAACCAGTGCACAGAAAAAGGCCTATTCCTCAAACCCAATTTCAGTTGAATTTGATTTATAAATAAAGAGTGGCCAAAAAGAGAATTGAGTGGGGGAAAGGATTTAAAGGGAAGTGAGGGAGCAACGTCTCCCCTGAGGGCTGAGATTTCATCTGCTCCTTTTGGCAGATATCTGACAACTGACAAACCCCGGGAAAATAGAGCTGACAGTAAGAAACGGCGAACGCAGCTTGTTAAGCAGAAGACCAAATGACACTGCTGTAATTTGCCAGCATCTATTTAAAGAAGGAGCTACAAGGACTTTGCACAGACCTTGACAGGGGACTCTGGGAGACTGTAGTCCCCAAGTTTCCCGTCTGTTCTTCCTAAGAAGGCAGTTTCCAAAGGTTGAGATTGCATTAAGTTAAGGGTGTTGAAGGCAGGCAGGGATTAGCACTGTGAGATAGAGGTGGGAGAAGAGCATCTTGCAGTGTGCTGTTGGGGAAAGAGCATAGGGGAAAGGCAAGGGAGCGTGTTAGGAATTTAAGACCTGGTGTTCCGCAGATAACCTTCCCTTTCCACTAATATCCAAACCCAGAGACTCTTCCTGACAGTTGATGGAGGTAGTCACCAACCCACTACAATGTGACCTCCTGTAGCTAAAAAGGATTCTTTCTCTTTTTTACCCCAAATTAAACTTTTATCATTTTTGTCCTTTTTTTTTAATCACTTTTGTCCTCTTTATCCCCAATGAAAAGTGAGAGTATTGTATCCATAAAAGAAGTGTCTTGCATTCATTTTATTCCCAGAACAAGTGGATAACATGTCTACATGGAAGAGCAGGACTCAGCCTAGACAAGTTCCTCTTTTCAATTAAGCAAGCTGGTGTCAGGATCATGGATCCCAGGTTCCAGGCAATAACTGAGCAGCTGTGGAGGCAGCCCACAGCACCCAGTGGTCCAAGGGTGCGGAGCCAGAGGTCCCCCTATGTTACACTTCTGTGTTGTTGAATTCAATCTCAAAAAAACCTCAAAACCTTTAAAACGAAGAGAATACTGAGGGGAAAGGCAAAGATCAGAAGCTGAATCACACAGGTCTAAGTACCCTGAGAATACAGTCCTAAATGACTCAATTGTCCTGCCTTGGTCACATCGTAACTGATGCTAATCCTGAAGCTGTAGTGGAAAGTACTACACTGTATGCACATGATTTGAAAGAAATGCGGTTTATTCTGTATTAACAACTCGTGTGAGGTTTTTTTCCTCATTCAGGCTCTGCAAGCATTTGTTTTACTGCCAAGGAGCTTAAAAAAGATACGAACCAATTTTTTTCCCTTTCTTTTCCTCCTTTCCTTGCCACCTACCACTGAACTACTCAAAGCACTAAATTCACTTGCAGAAAATCCAGCTATCAGTTTGGGGAAATTCTTCTCCTCCTGTTCCCCTTCACAGCAAGAACAGCATTTTTCTGTGACTTTTACAATTTCTCTGTAATGGAGCAAGAGGTGAAGCATCCTGAAACAGATTGAGGGACTTAGTACATGCAAACTGGCCTCAAGGTCATGCAAGTAGGGACTTGACCATCCAAACACAGAAGCGTGAGTCAAAAAGTTACTATTCATCAGCTCCTTAAGCACAGGCCAGCTGGAAATTTGTTTTTCACACCAAATTTCAAATTATGGGCAAAGTTTTGAAGTCTTTCTACCCTCGTCCCCTGAAGGAGACTCTGAAACTCTTTTTTGTAGCAGCAAAAATTAGCCTGTGATTATATAATTACTGGGAAGCTAAGTCCGTGGTTGTTTCCCTGAACATGATGGCATTGAAAGTATTTAAACTAATGCTTATCTCTGCACTTCTAAAATTGCTGGGATCAAAGTTCAGAATTGTAAACTCCAGCAAAAAGAGGTCGCTGTCACATGCTTGTATAACACATAGCAAAACGGAAGCCTGCTTAATCCCCTAAGATTTATCATTTTTTACAAAACTTCATTTTTTAAGCAAATATAAATCCACACATGTAGAATATGAAGCGTCCAGTTCCACTGGTGAGGAATGCTACAATTCCATATGAAATTGCTTAAAACTGAAAGACTATTTCAAACCAAGCCCTAATTCATTTTGCATTACTCTTTATTGAAAATAAATCATACACAGACCCTCCATAGGGCTTTTAAGATGCTAATTATAAAATTTAGCTGCAACAAGATAAGCATTACCTTCCATTTTACAGATTGAAAAGCTGAGAAATGGATGTGAAATGAGTTTCCCTGAGCTACAGAAGGAGACATTGCTGAAAAGCAATGTGAATGCAAGAATTAGGGGGCTGCTGTGAATGACAGACCAGGGACAAATTTTTAAACTTGCTGTATTAAGTATAATGACTAACTTAATTCTTTTGCATATGAATTTATTCTCTCTGGCTCATTAGTCCTACAGCTAACGAGTTCAAATACTTCACAGTGCCCATGGTGGGCTGCTTTCAGGCCCTGATCACACCCAGGTTTCTTCAGTCCTGATTGGCAAAACATGACACTTGTCATCAAATCCCAACTTTACCCTAAAGCACTTTGCATATATTACCTACAGGAAGCAAATGACACCTTGGAGCTATAAAGTAAGTCAGAAGAAGGGAAGGGCAGATTTGATTTTTCTACACAACTCCACATGCCATCTCCCCTTGTGCCTTACTCTATTCCCAGTAATTTCACCACATGTCCCTTGCCAAGCTCTCTCCAGGGCTCACAGGGTAAGGCAGTGTGGTTCCCCACGGCATGTGGTTTGTCCAGATC
Organism: Erpornis zantholeuca; assembly: GCA_013400515.1. NCBI lineage: Eukaryota > Metazoa > Chordata > Aves > Passeriformes > Timaliidae > Erpornis > Erpornis zantholeuca. Next base: position 189,443 of record VZTN01001974.1, on the reverse strand, counting down.
ATCTATTTTCTCCTGCTCCCCACCTTTTTAAAACACTTTTACTTGTTGTTTTACTTTGTAGATAGTTGCTCGTTCATTGATTCAAGGCATTAACAGAACAGTGATCCAATAAAAAGCCCCCAGGCATAAACATGACAAGAGAAAAAAAGAGAAGAAAAAAAATTTCTTAAATGCTGCAAAGAAATTTTCTAAAATTATATTATTACAGCGGTATTGTACAATTTTTGACCTTAAGCAAAGGAAAGTTGATGACTTTAATAGAGTTTCCCCAAAAAGCTCTGTCTTTCTCTTTCCTCCTGAAAAAAAATAACCCAATCCTGCTAACATATTTTTTCATTCCTATCTTTTAAGCAAGACACTTTCCTGCCCTATCAGAGTAATCAAACCTGTGATTCACAGAGCTGCCTTCAAGCTACTACCCTGGGCATGAAACAGCTCTTAAAGGAAATTAATCTGAATTTTGCTTTGCAGAAAGGGCATATTTTCACTTTATTTTTAAATTAAATAAGGGAAAGTAGAAAGAAGGGGGAGCAGAGGTGGATGAAGGGTGGAGCTCATTATGAAACCGCAGGGCAAAATTGGTTCACATTAGAAATGCTTCAGAGCTCAGCATTAACTTTGTTCCTTCGCAGTAAATAAGCTAGTGAGCAATAAGAAATATGTAAGTACTGCCGGGGGGTTGTAGATTGGTAGACACAGGGGTTTGTTTAATGTCTCCCTCTACATGCATATTGTAGTTGATATTAAAAATTGGATATTAGAATTTGCCTAGGACTATTCTATTTATTATTTGTGCTGTGATGGAGAATGAAATTCTGCATCTCATGTTTTATGGGTGGTTAAGCTAGATAATCTAATCATCTCTCCTGGCCCTACACTCTACACAGCTGGAGGTTGCAATAAGGAATGGAAGACACCATCTTATTAAACACCAGAACAAAGCCACCATTATTGTTTCTTGCTCTGAAAGAATGCATCAAGAGGAGGGCTCTGCTGAGTCAGACAATCTACAAACATACAGTCAAGCCACGGTCTCTGCTGAGAAGTGTTTGCAACTTAACATGAGAGAAACAGGTCAGAGGGGAGGCACAGGTCCAGTGGATATCTTCTCTGGCACCTGTGAGTGTGACATGCCTGGATCCTGACTTCATAAAAGTCCTTTTCCTGAAGACGTAGCTATTCACCATCACTTTTCAATAGACCTAGGATGGCTGTCCAGTGCCCCAAGGGCTACACACAGACTTTGGGAGGAAGGGACCCAAAACAATAACAAAGCTGGATGGACAGAATTTGGTCTCTGCAGAGCCGCCCAGGAGTCTCTGCTGCTCAGGGATACTGGCCAAAGCCACCCCTCCTTTCCTTTGGATTTCCAGGGGTCAGGATGTAGCCATCCTGCTGTTGTGTCCTGCCTCTGTAGGGCTGGCTAGAAATCAGGGACTATAGCACAGAGAGGGTGATCCCTGGTCAGAACCACAGACACAAATAAGACAATCTCAAAGAAGTGAATGAATGCTGCTCAGACAGCAGAGTAGCCTTTACCGGGGCTTTAATGTGTGCTGTCTAGTTCTTCCTGATGAATTTGGAATGCTGCTGAGTGGGTTGAGTAATTTTTTCTGTGTCTGTGTGTAAGTCTGTTTGGGACTGTGAAGGTCCTAAAAACGAGATCCAAACATTGCCAAACTCCTAATTTGGGGATTTCAGATGCTCATCCAAGGTGTGTGTCCCTAATCCCAAGTGGGGATGGAGAACTGAGAGCCATCATAGCTGTCTTGTCTTGCAGCCTTGCCTGCAGCCCTTCTCCTCCTTGGTTCCTGTCCTACCACCTAGGAAAAGCACATTATTTATTGTGTGCTGTGCTAGTCACATCTAAGTGGTGACCTTTCAGAGGAGTTAACAATTTTACTGAAAGAGGAAAAAAAAAAGGGGGGGGAAATGTTTTCTATCTGATTCTATCAATTTTAAAAGTTTCACAAATGGAGATAGTACGCACCATGTTATTAGCACTTGGGAAGATGGGAAGGGCTGATATTTGAACAGCCTTTTTCTCTTTTCTCTACAATGGCAATGAACACAAATCCCAGATTCTTGTCCTGCTAAAGGTCAATCAACTATAGAAAAAAACCACAGGAATGACCACACTGTTGGACGCTATTGAACACACAAGTCCTTAGGGAAAAGTAAAACTGTGCAATTATATACAATATTTTCCCTAAGCCTCCTGTGGCCAGTCTGTTTAATAAGTCCAGAGATTTCCCTTTCCCAAGTATTTCTCTAGTCTTCCTTTGAACCTGAGTATGACTGCATTTAGACTATCCCCAGGAAATGAATTATACAGGTCTACCACAAATTCTGTGAAGAACCATCTCCTCTTGCTCATTTCAAATCTGGCTGCACCTGCTGTGGGGCTCTTGGGCTTCCAGTCTTTGGCCCCTTGCTCCTGTTTCAAAGTAGATGGTGAACACTAGATCCCTCTCTGCCCTTTCTGGATATTTATATTTCTGGATATTCTGCTACTACTTTTTCTTCCTAACATTTTAATTTTGGAAACTTCTGCTCTGGCCTTTCCTCCCTAACTGCCTGCTAAGTGGTGCCTTAAAAGATTTCAGGCAGCTTTGATTTTGTAGTTTCCCTGAGATACCGGCTCCCTCCCTCAAGGTTTGATTGTATGCTCACAGCTTATTTTCTTTCCTTTTTTTTTTTAATTGTAATTATACCTCCCATAGGAGAGCTGTTGTGTTTTATATACGCAAAAACATCCTGAAAATTTAATGTCAGCATAGCAATAGGGAATTCAGAATCTAAATGCAACCATGCATTCATTTCCCTTCCAGTGTTCATAAATTCTTACAAGACAAAAGCTACCCAGTAAGTTGACTACCTTTAAGTCACCTCCTATCAAATCTTCCTTTATTTAGTCATCAGTCAAGAATTGTGTCCTGTTTTTTGGGGAAGGGAAAAGTCCTTTGTAGTGGAGGAAGGAAAGAGGATGCTGGCTAGAACTTCCCTTCTATTTTGTTTTAAATGTCCTTTACATTTGTGTGGCAGAGAGCAGGCGTGCTTTGTACAACAGGCCAGGACGAAATATGCAGTGCTATTCCTTTCCCTTTTCTCATTTGGGCAAAACCAAGGGGGTGCTACATTATCTGAAAGCAGAACAGACTTATCTGTCACTCGCAGACCCTGGCTAATGTGTGTAGCAGTTGTCCCACGGATGTGCCTCAGCGATATAAATGTAATAGAGAAAGTACAAAGGCATGGCATTAAATCAAATGTCAACTCTGGCCTTTGGAGGTCAACCAATCAAGAGCAGGGAGTCAGACAGGTTCTTTTTGAAGCTCTCTGGAGATTCCCTATACCATGTCCAAGAAAAGCTAATGATACTCCCAGTAGGTCTGCACACCATGGGGTGCAAAGGGCTTAACCTTGCTGGATCTTGAGGAAGCTTCAGGATCTCATTAAACCTGGAGCAACAGCACCCCTCCCCCAAGGACCCTCTCGGCTTCCCCCTTGAGCAGTGAGAAGTTTGTCCTTGCCACAAAAGGGAGGAAGAAGTCTCAAGCTGCTGTGTTTTAGCTCTTGAAGTCACTCATCTGCTTTTGCTGGACAGCATTTTCCTCACTCTTGTGACATTTTGCAACAAGAAGCAGCAGTGCCTTGAAGGAACCCTGAGAAGCAGGCTGATGTTTGTAATGTGCATGCAGGAAAAGGGACCAACTTAAAGACAGGGCGGGGGGGGTCTTCAGTTCAAGCACATCCCTGGCAGACAAAAGGGTTGAAAGCCCCGAGCTTGCTTTAATCGTGGTCTCATTCTGTCTCCTGAAACAACACATGTTCCATGGACAGCAGCAACTCTTGATGTGCAGGAATATTGCCTCAGCAGATCTGAAAAAATGGTGAGAAATGGAACAATGTCATCCAGGAAAGACCCTCCAAACAAGGAAAACAGCCTTGGAACTGATTTGAAGCTTGACCATGATCAGTCATCCCACCAGCACATCAGCACACATCCCTGTTCTGTCCCATGGTGCTACAGATCAATCAGTCTCAGGGGACAAACAGTGGATGCCATCTCCTACCTGGAGGGTGGCCCAGCAACAGCAGAGGTGGTCCCATGGGTGACATGGCAAGACACCAGTCCCATTGCTGCCAAGTCACCACCATGAGGGCACAGGCACACCCAGGTGATGTATTTATTTCTTAGTTTCTCCACTGCCAGTTTCCTGCCAGATTGCTGAGCTGGGGGCACCCAGGACAGCTGCAAGGGAAGAGTGGAAAAGTGTCACTGGAGCCTGTGGATCACTGTTGGCACAGGCACATGTCATTATAGCCAGTCATGAAAAAGGCATCACAAAAGTGTCAGAGCAAAAAGAAATGTGGGATTTCCCATTAAGATTTCTTACCAAGCACAGTGTTAATTAAGCCTGACCCCACTCAGCTTCATGAAATAAGAGGGAGGTGTCAGGTCTTTAGGCTAAACAGATTAACAGCCAGGTAAGATATAAAATATCACACAGCCCAAAAGAGCTAACACTCAGCTTGATATTGACAGTGCCTTTCAAAGCAGGTTAATTAAAGTAATAGTTTAGTTTTCTCCTTTTTATATACATTTGTTCAAAGAAAATGATTACTTTGAATATTTCCCTGTGTTTTCATTAATTATGCAACCTATTACAACAAGGAACTAATTAGGAAATATATCTGGGTTTGGAAACAAACTGCATCAGTGCATTTTCACAAAGGGTTTTCATCTTCTTGAGACAAAGATCGCTTTCAGCTATAATTAAGGCTGATAAACCTGGTAAAGAGGAAATTAACAAAAATCGCAGCATGCTGAGCAGCTCAAAGGGCTTATGAAAATATACTTCTGAAAATTAAAAAAATAAAATCAATACACAAGTGACTACTCCTCATGACATTCTTAATTATACCAAGAAGTCATGGGGTTTTTATCAAATCAAGCATTCTCTCTGACTTTTTACACTTTGATGTTTCATGCCATTTAATCACTACTAAGAGTGGAAGTTGCTTTTCCATACACATTAGGGGAAGAAGGAATCAGCCATAAATTCCTAGAAAATGGCTCGTACAAATTGTTTCCTTAATCAAGAGAACTAGGAAGCACTGCCTGATTTACTGCTCCTTATTTTTAATGCATGTTTGTCTTTTGAGAATAGGTGTCAGCAACCCAGGGCCTCCTCTCAGGTTCTGCCCTTGATTTATTCTCAAGCTCTGGGCAGATTATTTAACCTCTTTCAAACTCACTTTGTCTTCCTCTAAAATGGACATAGGAATTTTTTCATCTAGGTCCCGAATCAGCTCTGGCTATAGCAAATGTTTATAATGTTCTCTGCCAACTTAGTACCATAAAAATGGCAAATATTGAAATATGAGGCTGTTTCAGATGCCACCCAGGTTCCCATGGGAACCTCCCTGTTCTGTGTTCTTGAATAGTGAAAGATCTTGTGCCATATTCAACACCACCTGTGATCTGTCCATAGAGAGTAATAATCTAAATTTTGTCTGTAACCCTACAAAGTAGATTCAGATTGAAAAGTCTCTTAAAACTTAAAAAAAAAAAAAAAAGGCTGAAAATACAATCAGACCACATGTTGTAAGTCTTTAGCATAACAGCAAGAGGCATTCTGTTCCAGCTGATGACAAGGTGAGATACAACCATTTTCATTTCTCAGGTGAGTGCTTTCTAGAAAACCATGAATCTTACCTGTAACATTGTCAGCCTGCAGTCTCCAAATACTTATGGACTGAATTTAAAGTGTTGCAATCTTCTCGTTGTCAATTCTGTCAGAGTACTGAACGTGACACATAGGGCAAGCAAAGAGATCCTGTAAGAAGCAAGACTAATGGGATGCAGAATTATTGGGATGCTGACAAAGCCCATATGTTTAACAAGCACCTCACCTACTGAGCCATTCACAGGGCTAACAAATAGCACTCCTACAGGGACTCATCCCCTAGCTCCACAAGCCTGGAAGAATGTACAGGTCTACTTCAGATCTGATAAAAAGGACAAATACAAGTATCGCCTTACTCATAGTTGTGTCTGAAATTGGTATTAGCCTGCACCAGGAGATGTTCCTGTTTACTCAGAAGGATAGGTGCAGATGGGTTCTCCATGGATGCTGTTCAGATGGATTCCCTGCCATTTCCTTAAACAGAAACTGTTGTTTTGAGAAGATGGTCTGTCTTGGGAGCAGTAGTTTGAAATTGGAAGTAACACTGAGCTTCTAAGTAATCCAGTTTGCTCTGTGGAAATGGTAACTTTAGACAAACTAGATAACCCAGAGGGCCATGAAACATCCTAAGCTTCCCAGAAGGAAGATATGGTTATGCCAAATGCTCTCTGCCAGGTGTCCCAGAGGCTGCTTCTGACACTCAGCAGGATGCTAGGGGTTAGTGGCTCTGTCAGTGACCAAAACTACACTCACTTTCGGTTTTCTCACAGCTTTCCAAGCCAACAAGAATTACTTGGAACCATCAAGGGATTTGAGAGACAAAGAAATGACAATGCTTTTCATTCTGAGAAGAATAAGCCAGAAAATGGAAAGGTTTTTCCTCTTTTAATAATGTGTATCAGTAGATAAGAAGGTTATTAACCACCCCACTGAAACTCTTTTTTTCCGTCTATATTTAAAAGCTGCATGTGTTGATCAAAGAATGACATAATTAAATGTTCTTCAAATGCTCAAGCCACATTAGCTGAAAGCCTCATTTTGTGCTTGTTGTTTTTGCATTGTATTTTGAAAAAAACATGGGCTGATTAGTTATTTAGCAAGTACTAAACTCCCAACGATCCCCTGTACACAAAGTGAATTTGATTCAAGCAAATACTTTTTTGAAAAATGGCTTCAGCCTGCCTGATTTATTGGCATAATGCAAATGGGTGGCGTTGGTTTCAACCTTTTTTTTTTTGTGCTGGGTTTTATATTCCTGGCTGTTTGCAAGGACGTGGGGAGAAATTGTTTGGTCTGAAAAGAAAAAATGTGATCCAGATCAGCTTGGAAATATGTGTCTCGACAACATCTAACCTCAAAAAAGCATACACACAATTTTGGCTCTGCTTTAGGTAGTGAAAGTCATAAGCTGACTCTAAGGCAGGAAAATCAAGAATGTGCTTGCAGTTATGTGAGACTATTAAATTACCAACCACAAATTAACTTTGCAAATCATAAAGCTCTTCCAGAAAGACTCATGTGCAGCAAAGTTTTATACAGGCTGCGGTAACATGAGATTAGGATAAAATTGACAAGCAAAGCCTCTCCTTGTCTAGTGCAAATGGCAGTCCCACTTTAGGAAGTCACTTCCCTCCCACAGTGAGAATGCATCCTTTCCACTGGTGTTCCTGGGTTTGGCAATGTTATCACCCCAGTCCCCATAGGACACAGCTTTCACTGCTGCAGGAGGGCTGTGGGACATCAACCCACCAGCTACAGAGCTGTTCTGATCCAAGCCTTGGGTAGAAAATAGTCACTGTGGCCTGCTCACAAAGCTTGGACCACAGCCAGGGCATGTGGTGTTCCACATGCAACAAGTGCCAGAGCTTTTTTCCTGTCCTTCACAGCTTCCCAACCCCACCTCTTCCCAATAATAAAAAGACAGTGGTCTTGTGGAAAACCAGCTCCTTGTCTATGGCAACCCAACTCCCGGTCATGCAATCCAATGGACTGGAAATACTCTGCCTCTTCAGGTACCTCACACAAGGTGGTCTGGGAACGGGAGTGGCAACTCTCCAGGTGTTTTCATCTGTTCACATCCATGCTAAATGAGGTACAAATGTGACTGTTGTATGAAACTTGTATCAGTAGCAATTTACTTCTCAAGTAGGACACAAACCATAAGGAGCAGCCTACCGACTACACCACTCATGTCTTGCATCTACCCCAGCAACTGAAGGGTCAATTTAGGATTGTTTCCTGAACAAAAAACAAGAGGGCAAAATTTTGCAAATGGGGCAAAAAAAGAACCTTACCTTTCTGAAGTGGAGACAAGCGAGCAAGCTGGGGCTATCAATCACTTAAGGTGAATAGTTGGACCATAACATGTGTGCTTGCTTCCTTCCCAATACCCAGTGTGAGGACTAGGGTCAGTTTTGCATACATAATGCAGAAAAAAAAAGGCCAATCCCCTGGAAACCGAATTGCCTCATTCCAGTGGCAGCTGGGTACATGGCAGTGGGAAATATTTAACTCTTCCCAAAATGAATCTGGTTTTAATTGCAACCCAGATTCAAATCAAGACAAGGGAAATTCTGTTTCTTCTCAATCAGGTCTAACTATTCAGATTTCCTCCCTTGGTTTAGAGTCCCTTCTCTGGAGCCAGAGCATCATATTTGGTTACACGCTGTAGGAAAACTGTTTATGTTGTCTTTATTGTAACCCAGTGAAGACCTCTTTCTCCAGCTGAACTAGCAGACATAATTAGAACAATAAAATAAAATTAATGTATTTGATTTTCTAAAAAGAAAACATTTTAAAATTCTATTACTTTGTCTTAAATACACAAGCATGATTGTCTGACCTTCTATTCTCTCTGTTCCCATCTGGAGTGTCAGATCATAGAATGAATGCATAAAGAATTCTGTGAAAGAAAATAAAAGCCTCTCTTAACCTCTCAGCACTCTAATTTTTTTAAAGTACAGAAGGCTGGAAAAGGACTGAGCTTACTCTGTTGTTGAGATACCAATATTTTACAATAACTACTGCCCATATTCCTCCCAAGAGAACTGTGACTAAAAATACCAAACCTCATTCACACCCATAGGTAAAAAGATTTCAGGGTTTAACAAGAAGCATCTTGGTAGCATGGAAACAAATTTGCTACCCTTTCTCGAAGGCTTTTATTATTTTTATCAGCTACAGTTGCCTCAGGATCTCACCATAAGAGATACTGTGTAAAAAACATGGAGCAGGCTTCTGCTAGAACAGATTATGTTAAAGCAGACTCCAAATGGCAAAGTGTGAAAGGAGGAAAATAAAATGGAAACTGAGGCACGGGGAAGGGTGGTTATATGTCCAAATGGGAATCTTCAGCAAGCAGAAATCTTCAGCAAACAGGAACCTTCAGCCTTGACTCCAAGACCCCTGAGGACCAAAACATGAATGCACTCTTCCTGTCAGTCAGACAAGGCAAGGGTGAGAAGCCCTGTGCCAGATTTCCCTTGTCCACAAGATCTGTTTGGCCACTGTTTTGCCTGTCAATTCAGGGATACTGGAGCACTGGGAATAACAGTCCTACATCTTGTGGGGAGGCTGAAGGGGACTGCATGGAGGTAACATTTTCCTGATCAGAAAGATGTCAAGCTGTACCTCAACAGGACAGTTTACCATACCAAGGCTGTCTCCAGTTACTGTATATGTGGTCATTTTCTCTCTGGCCTTGGCATCTCCTGGGGATGCCCTCTCCACATCAGTTTTCCCTGTTACTTAAGTATTTTCATGACTACTGATGAAAATTGTTCTGTAAGATACACAGGTAACGCTGTTCTTGAAAATATGTTTTTAAGGTACTCAAAAGGGTTAAAAAATGAAAGATGATCTCATGCAGGTGGAGAAATTAGGGATGGGGATTTCCCCATATCCATCCAGTGACATCCTGGTAAAATTGAGATGAAACATCATTTTCACTTCAACACAAGTTCAGCTGGTCAAGGCAGAAAAAAAATAGAGCTGACAGTGTATTTGAATCACAGATTTTCATTCAGACCTATCTTTATGAATAGGATAAGTTATTCTTTTCCTTAATGGTTGAAACCCAACCAGATGAGTAGCATTTTAGCATGCAAACATGTTCTGGAAAGTAATTGCTCCATAAACAACCCATGTTTCATATTATTTTCATCTGAGAAACACATCCCATTAGGTCAGGACAAAAAAACCCCAAAACACAGAGAACAAGCTTAAAATGTAGTACTAGTTCTGAGATATATGCTGTTGTTCTTCCTAATTATTCTTCTACTTGCAAACATTGTTAGTTGCAAATGCCTCTCTCCCTGGAGTACAGAAATGAGAAGCAAGTCTGCTTTGAACAAAAGCAAAAAAACTTCAACATTTACTATGTAGGAATGATGCTTTTTCTTATAATTCTATCTGCATGTATTGGCAGCCTTCCAATAATAACTTTCTTTTTTTTTTTAATTTTCCTAATTTTCATTTAGGAAAACAATACAACTGAATGAGCCTGAGTACGTTAATGAGATTGGAGGCAATTCTTCCTATATCCCTATCAGATAGAGATACAGAGGGAAAGATAAGAAAGAGAAGTTCTGCTCCACGGTTTGAGACAATAATAGCTTGATTAAATTTCAAATGCATTTCTTGTTTCTGTACAGGCTCAAATCTATAGATGTTATGTTACAGAAGCAGACAGCCATCTCTGAATATGGTCTCTGGCTGTTAGATTTGAACTTATTTTCTTCTGCTTTCTCTCTCGACAGAATGAGAGAAGTGATGTTTTACCAAGAAAGAACCTGGAAACAGAGCTACAAGTTACAATTTCAGAAGCTTCCATTTCAGAAGCAAATACAGGTTAATCAAGAAGAGAAAATACCTGTTGGACCTGGAGAGTGGTAACTAAACTTTTTGAGTACTGCTTCTAATTCAAACAGGTGGACCAGTGTGTAGTGGGCAGAACCTTTACAATCTTTTCTTGAAATCACTTATGCTATTGAAATCCTAATGTAAAAGGCTTGAGGACTTCTGTCATTGGGTCTCCATTTACAGTAAATTAAAGTGTTGTTCTTTGTTCTTTAAAGAAGAGCATTATTAAACTGTTCTAAGATCTTGCAGACTTTACTGCAATTCGTTCATACCCTGAATTAATGCCAAACGAACACGGGCAATTATCAAGAAAAAAACCTAGGTTCCTGCAGTGTAAGAGGTACTTTATTTCTTTGACAAGCATAGTTTATTTTTAATTTTTCCTTTTGCTTTACAGTACATTAATCAATGCTCTGGAGTGTATTTAGTATAAGTAGTGAAATCTTAGTAATACAAGGCTTCACTACAAGCTTCTAATGCTTGCTGACAAAGAAGCAGGGACCTTGGGGGAGATTTTGTTCACAGATACTTCCTTGGAAATTAGCAGCCCGTACTTTAGTAGAGGTTCTTCCCAAATGAGGTTCTTCCCAAAGGGGGATGTTGCTCAGCTAATATGAACTCTGAATTTGGGAAGCTTTTCCAAGCTAGTTTACAGACTTCTTAGAAATTCAGTGGAGAAAGAGGCTGATTCGTCCTCATCCTATCCTGAAAGAGGATGTAAGACTGCAGAGGCAGCAAAAACTACCTCAAACCTGATTATAGACAGACCCAGAGCTAAAACCCCAGCCTTTGTAGCATTAGCATTAGTGACAGTCAGCACCCATCAAGCCCTGATTATAATGAGAACAGCAAAATCCCCACATCTTTCGTGCAGGGATCCCAGCACAGCCAACATGCTGTTAGAGGAAGGGAGAGGCTCCGGAGCTACCCAGCCCCAAGAGCTGGGATATCACTGTTTGAGGTGATCTCTAGGACAGAAACCTCCAGGATTTCAGCAGGATTTCACTGGCTTTCACAGGGCACACCATACCACACACCTGCAGTCACTGCTGGCTGGAATGCCAAATATGTAAAACCACTACAGCTCAAAACAACACCATTCTGTTTGTTGCAGCCTCCCTGGCCTCTCCCCAGTGCAGGAGGAGGAAGGGAGAGGACTGCCCAAGGAGGGGAAACACACACTAAGGCAAGTGTTGGCAGTAGTTCTCAGAGCCCATCTATGCAATATCACATCAATTTGTCTTCCTTCAACAGCAATCATGGGATGCTTCAGGGTGGGGTGAAGGAAGGAGGACTGCAGTAATAGAAGGAAAATGAAAAGGAGATGGAGAACAAGTGTGAGAACAACTCTGCAGGTGAATTTCTAGTCACAGGGGAGATAAATTACAGCCTTCTACTTAATGCAGACAGCAAGACTCAAATCAAAATGGAAACTGAAGCTGGATAGAGACAGCAATAGGCACACCAACCTCCTTATCTTCAGGCTGACATGATTCGATTTCCACCAGTGTGATCAAGTTTGACACATCTTTGTGGGGGATGGATGCACCTGCAGCTTAGCAGCCATTCCTTCAGCTGCACTACTCTCTCTGCATCACCTGCTTCCAGCTCCTTTTTCACCAGTAAGTTCTTGTGCTGAGTCAGACTCGTATTTCAGGGTGGAAGGGCATGGTTTAAAACTTTTCAGGTTATATTTTCTGATCTGTAGAAATACATTTAATTATAACCCTGTCTACTGAAGGCTGGTGCTTGTACAGCACTTGGAATATTAAGGTTTTCATCCATGGGTAGATATCCTAGAAATCACCACATGCCAGAAGTGGCACTAACAGCACAGTATAATAATTCTGGTATGACATTCGTGATAGATTAATGTTTTAGGATTGGCTTTCGCAGATTATATGTTTTATGTAAAGTTATGTTTTGTCAAGAAACAGGCTGCTGGAATTGGCTTTTGCACTTAATTAATTAATTAATAAGGAGAATGATGGTTAATGTGTAGTGTTGATTATTGTTTACTAGGATAATGAACTGTTGAGGGGAATTAGAGTTTGGCACAGTTGTGATTGGGTTTGGTTAATCCCTCATTTTTGTTCATCAGTAAAGTTGATAAAACGGTTATGGTTTGGGTTAATAAAGTATGCTAGTGATGGGGAGGGTTGGAATATTCAGGAAGACCAATGATGTAATTTAAAGAGGAGTTGAAGCGAGGCTTTAGCACAAAGGGATAAACGTGAGAGGATCTTTGGATGAAGACGAAGCCTGTAACATGCCCTAAGACAACTAGGAACAAGCGTGGAGCCAACAGGAAAGACTGACCCAACCTCCAACCATTCATGTCGACCTGAAGGCGAGGCCTTGGGGGAAGTGATGGGCGGGGTTTGAGGGGTATAAAATGTAATGTCATAACCATCGCACCCTGTCTGGCTGCAGACTAGCTGAGCCACACCCAGCGCTGTCTCGCTTCATGCCAGGGCAGGCAGCCAAATTAAACCTCCAATCATTGTGTTTGCTTTCTTGAATAAATTTCTGAAAATTCTGAGCCATGAGAGGACCTTTCTCACAGGTTTGTAATTAGTTGGTGATGCTTAACTGTTGGTGTAAATTAGGATTGTTATGGGGGAGAGGAACTAGAACCTCCCTGGAAAGTTCTAGGAAGTGACAATGAAACGAGGGCCACGCGCTGTCAGAGAACTGAGCATGCTGTGAGTGGGAGGGCCTGGGGAGGAGCAGAGTGATCAAACTGAGCATGGTCTGAGTGAGAGGGCCTGGGGAGGAGCAGAGTGATCAAACTGAGCGTGCTCTGAGTGGGCAGGCCTGGGGCAGGGCCAGAGTGATCAAACTGAGCGTGCTCTGAGTGGGCAGGCCTGGGGCAGGGCCAGAGTGATCAAACTGAGCGTGCTCTGAGTGATCAAACAGAGCGTGCTCTGAGTGGGCAGGCCTGGGGCAGGGCCAGAGTGATCAAACTGAGCGTGCTTTGAGTGATCAAACAGAGCGTGCTCTGAATGGGCAGGCCTGGGGAGGAGTCAGGCAGATCAGCCCCCCGATTGCTAGAAAGTATCCTTGTGCTTTAGAGTGACAACCACGATGTATAAAAAGCTTGACACCGACCTCATGCCTTTGCGCCTCTGGTCTCTGGCAAGGGCTACGCGCCCAGCACTGTAAAACTCTTTTGTTTTATTGACTTTGTCCCTCAGATTAATTTTTTTTTTTTTTATAAATATGAACTCATTTTTCACAGATTCTGAAGAGTGCAAAGGAAAACTGCAGTTAATGGCATAAATTTCTTTAAAAATACCTTTTGCTAACCTCCTTGCAAGGAATGCAGAAGCATTCTGACACACTCCTTCCCTGTTTACAGTCTGTAGCACAGTCAAGTATCTAGTTAAGGAGTGTCCATCGCCTATCTCCCTCACCAACAGATCCAGCCTGATTTCCTGAACTGCATAAATATGATCCCTCACTAATGGCAGTTAATATTAGTCACAAGAGAAAGCAACCACTCCAGACAAACTCAGGGCAAAGACTTTCCTATGCTTCTTATCTTCCAGTGTAGCAAAGTGCCTCTGTTTGTAAAAAAGGATAATAAAATAAAAAAGCCTTCTTAACTGCAGGATGGTTCAGAGCAATCAGGTTAGAAAATCATTTTCCATGTTTGGCAGCTGCCAACTTTCTACCAGCCAAAAAATGGGAGATGCAGAATTACTTTCATAATGTCTGTTGTGACATTATTTCAGCCCAACATTTCTCATACCTGCAAGAAGTCTCTTCTGCTCTTAATTTGTTTTCACTGTGGCATGGACCTGATTAATCTTTCTAGCAGGTATTGTGGCATTGAATAGACTACAGTTTGAGGAGGGTTTTGAAGTAAGGAGATGGCATGGAGAAGAGGTACTTTGCCTTCAGGTTTTTGGAGAGAAAATGTACATGTGAAGCAGCAAATTTACATAGCACTTTGTTGTGCAAGACTCCCTATTTATTTCCAACTTTTAAGACAATTTACGACACATTTATAGGAGGCAGCATGTTTTTTCTTGCTTTTGACTTTAAGTTAATTATGTTTAATGTGTAAAGGTGTTCACTGGCCTTTATATAACTTCTAGCAATAAACTTATTTTAAAACGAATGGACTTGGAATAAAGATGAGAACAGAAAGTGAGATGCAGACTGAGAGACAACTTCTCTCTGGAGGGGTATAACACCCAGGGGCCACACAATCTCTGTGGGACCAAAAGGGTCAAAGTCTGCTCATCCCCATAAATCCTGTTTGTGACACAGTAGCAGCCCTAAGGGGAAGTCTAAATGCTGATGAATAGTAGGTTTTTATTTCCCTCATGTGGAAGACAACCAGCAACTCTCCCAATTTCCTCTTCCCTAAACACACTCCTCTCCAAAGAGGAGCTGTGGAGGAAGAAGTGGCACTTCAACAGTTGCGAGGTTCTGAGATTCTGTGCACTATTTAAAATAGCCCTGAGGGACTATTTTGTGTGTGACCACTGATGTCGCTAATGCATTTCTCCTTCCCAAACAGCATCATCCCCAGCACCACCCATTCTGTCACATACCTAGCATTGCCTTCCTGTCCTTGGACCACAAACCATCTTTAAATTCTCAGATTATACTGTGCAGATGCATGTTTAGAAGGATTAAATACAAAGCATAGTTTTCCACAGTAAGGTACACATAGACATACCCAGAACCAGACTCATAGAGGCACCTGAAGCTGAAGCACTGTGCTGGAGAGATACAGTGATGTTGGGTGACTTCCAAACCAAGGATCAGCTGAGCAGAGGTTACACACAGGTTGCCAATACTGAAATTCAACAGCAGCAAAACCGCTGGGCTTGAATAGGAGCTTGATTCCTGTGTCCCGTAACTATAATCCTGAGGGGCTTTGCAAAGAAAAGGTCATGCTTTGATGAGCATTTCCAAGTCCCAGGCACAGATAACCGCATTGCAATAATTTTAACAGAGCCACTGCTCCAAGTGTCCTGTAACTTTGCTCATCAGAACTTGGCTTTTGGAGAGTTTCCTTAACAGACCACTTATGCTGACATGCAATTAGCTCTAAAGTTCTGTCCCAGCTCTCTACCTTACTAAAAAAATTAAGAGCCCAGCATGGTACTGGTTAAATGATATTTGGTGACTCTCATATTCACTGAATTATAGTGTCAGGGCAAGAAATTTTGTTGATTCCCACTGGACTAATAATGTATCAACATGGTTTTAAACCCTGATGTGGCTTTCTGAATGACAATACATCAAATATGCTTGGTTTTGCTTGGGTGATTTTTATTTTGTTTTTAAATAGTGTTTAATCCATCCTCTATTTGGTTTAAAAAGCAAGCAAGAAACTGAATAAAATGCTGAGGCTTTCCAATCAGATGTAAGTTCAATACAGAAAGGAAAGACTGAAGGTTGTGTATAGGCCATACAGTTAAGCTTAAAAGCTTTGCATAAAAGTGGGAGCATGATATCACATCCTTGTTTTATATAGCACTAGATTGCTGAAGAACAGTTTTCTTTTAGTGTGGTCTGTTATTGGTACTTACTTCATTAAAAAAACTGCATGCTTTTATATTTTGAAGGAAACAGTGCTGGGAAGTTGTCATATCCTCACCTGCAGTAACCATTTCTTTACATTTATATCTTGCAGGTGGTGTTCTCAGGCCCCTCCTCAGACAGCAAAGAAAATCAGGTCTGAATAAATCCCTTGCAGTTCATAACTTAGGAATACATTATGTGTTTATAACTTAGTAATACATTACCCTCAGTAAGAGGATTCCTGTGTAACCTGATTGCTCTTGGCATCATTTGAGCGACAGGTCAAGGATTAAGCATTCCAGATCTCAGACTTTCTGCATTCTAATTCTGCCACCAATTCATTTTACATCACAATCTCATTTCTGTGCCTCAAAGAAAAGTTTTTCCTGACTAAATCCATCCTTCTAAAGCCATTTGCAGTTCTCCCATCCCAGACTGCAATGTAGACATGAGCACATAAATATATATGCATGTGTGTCTACAACAAGACAAGTGCATCGCTCAAAGATGATTTTTCATGGTAGACCTCTGACCTTGCTATCTTGCTTGGTTCAGCTCACTGTGCAGAAACTGGCCTGTGCTGTCTTTGGAGAAGGCCTGGATTTACAGTATTTTAACTCCAGCCACTGAATATCACTGAGCATAAAATTCCTATAAGCCGAGAGGTTGTAATAATAAACAGGGTATCTTATACAACTCTGATTTTTCTGCCTGGATTTCACAGGTTTGTCTGGTGGGTTGTTTTGCAGGGGGAGTTGTTTGATTGTCTTTTTCTATACAAATACATGGATGCAGGTATCCATGAGCCCTTTGAATTTCTCAAGTCCCTGAGCAAGGCCAGGTGCTTAAACATTTGAATGACCTCCAGTGGAGGTGATTACATTTTCTGAAGGAAAATGTACCTTGTTTTGCCAAGTAAAGAGACAATATGAATGGAAAGTTGACACCAAATTCTAGGCTCCTTGGTTGCCATGATACCTGACTGATAATACTGTCATTTTCCCCCTTTAAATCTCAGGCTTGCTGCTCACCTTCATCAGCACTGGTATCATTTTCGTTTTCTTCGTTTCACTTAGGAAACCACTTCAGCATTTATCACATCTTTCACTGCACATGGTTGTAGACCTTGAAAATCCTGCTGTACCCAGAGGATCTAAATGTGTTTTGAGCAATGCAGTGCAATTCAGCCTGAAAGGCAGGTAAAAATTATAGGCACCAAGAATATATGGAATAGTAGCATTTTGCATGTGTATGGGCATGCTCCTTCAATCAAAGAATGATCACTGATTACCATAATCTTGCTTACCACTGCCTACCCTGCAACAACCAGGGGTATAACACTCTCTGTTTCAAAGAGCTAAACCACAAGAACTGTTTTGTGGTACATTAAAAGTCTAAATCAGTGCTGTGAATGAAATCTAAATTTTTGGGGGTTTGTCCATAGTTACAGCTTTAAAAATTAAACATTTCAAAAATGATACTGAGAAACTGAGGCTGCTAGTACACAGTTTTAAAGTCTTAATATAAAAAGTTACAATGTTCAAATGAAATGTTTTCATAAAGATCGTTATCAAATGACAACATGCCAGAAAAGAAGGGAGAAAATGAGGGAGTTTTTTCCAAAGGTATATAACTCCCTAGTGTACTGAAGACAGAGAAGCAAGATGAATGTTTCACATCCAGAGCTGGAAGAGGAAAGATGCTTGTCACACAGCAATGGGATGGTCAGGGGGACCCACAGCTGAGTCGCTGAGCAATTTAGAACCTGCGAGACCATGAGTTGGGTCAGAAGAAAGAAACAGTGTCTGTGGCCTTTCCCACAATGGGAATAGGTAATAATGGGATCATCACAGGCAGCAGCCACCAGCACAAGCCTTGGACAGCAGAGAAAAAGTGGCAGTGGACAGAACTGCATGTAGACTCAAACCACCTACAATTCCTCCCCTTGGGAACCCCTAGACTTGTCTCCAGTAGTCACCAAAACTGTGATTAACAAGAATCAGTGCTCATTTGGCTGCTGGATAATAGACAATGTGGAATAAAGTATTTTAGCTCACCTCTGAAGCCTTTTGTGCACACGATTGCAGCTCCAAGTGCTTCTGCTCTGACAGCCTTGGCCCCTGCATTGCTCCTGCCCTACTCTCACTCCATGTCAGACGGCACTGAAGCCTACAGTCAGGAAGACATTAAGACCTCTGGAGATCTGTAAGTGAGCCAGTCACAGCAGTTAACTTCAAGCACAGGATCAATGAGGAGCTCTCAGGAGCACTTGCCAGACCTTCACCCCAGCACCTGCTCCCCCGCTCCATGCAGGCAGGGCTGGCAGAGCTGAGCTGCCACAAGATGAAATGGTACATGAGCTCCATATCTGGGCACCAGCAGAGTGGTCATGCTGAACAATGAGGGCTCCAGCTAAGTCAGGGGAAAGGTTCATCTCCTACACAGGTGAGAATGAATGAATATGAGCTACAGCCCAAAATACCCTGTATAACTCCTCATTCCAGACCTGTTCTGTATCAGGTTCACTAGCCTCCCTACTCATTTCCTCTTTCTGTTTTTTTCTTAGCCAATTAGTACCTCATTAACCATCACCCTACAGTGCTTGTAGTCTCAGCCATATTTAGCCCCTCATTACATGACACACAGCTTGGTAATCATCCCTGCAGGGGGGGGCTGCAGATGTTCTGCAGAAAAACCCAGCTCCTCCAGCCATGACCCTGAGCTCTCCTGGAGATTATCTCTTTGTTATGATTTTGTATGCAAACAGCCACAGGTAACAATCCATTTTTGGTTGTATTTCCTTGATGACAGAAGTGCAGCCACCTCTGCTGCAGGAGGAAGGAGCCTGTGGCTGGGGCTGCTGAAGCATCTTTTCCTTTCACAGAAATCGTGTTTCCCAGTTTTGCCTCACCTACTTATATTGGTGATAAAGGCGTAGGTTTATAGTCCTTGCCTTAGTTACCAGAACATCTAAACACTGTCTTTCAGGAGCACAGAATTGAGCAATTCTGCAGGCTGAAGACAGTGGCAATATGGACCACTGGAACAGAAGCCGGGGAGGAAATAGAATAAGTTGTGGAGAATTTCTTTGGCTAAAATGCGTCAAAAGTGTTCACCATTTTATTAAAAAAAAACCAAAAAAAACCAGCATGCATATTGTAGTTCTAGAACCAAACACCCTGAAATCTGTGCCAGCTGTTTGCTTGGGGATCTGTTCATTTACCACCACACATGTAGGGCAATCTGAAAATAAAGACTGCTTCATGGTCAAGAGATCAGCAGGGAGGTGCCTCTGTTTCCCAGGAAAACTCAGGCCTATATATATGTAGTGTAAAACTCACTAAAAACTGTTTTCAGTGAGGGGTTCTCTGGAGAAAAATCAGGCAAAAAGCTGTTGCTCTCTGACATGTACACCAAAACAGAGGGTGACACAAAGATGGTTCTTTACTCACTTCCAGATTGAATTTGAAGACCTTGACTCCTGCATGCACAATAAGAAACAATTGCACATTCCCAGTCCAATTCTCCCCACCAAATTACTGAACTCTTGACCTCCAGAGGTTTGTCTCATACAAGCTGGGCCATGTCCAGAGGGGAATACAAGATCTGTCTTATTCTATTCCTGCTGTCTGTGTATAGCAACTATTTTCTGAGGCAATGAATCAAAGTGAAAAAAAGAACACAAACTGAAAAAAAAATAAATAAATAAATAAAAGAGGGAAAATACTAGATATATAAGGAAGAAAGGGAAATGAGGACAATAGTCAATGGATCATTATTGAATCAACAGAAAGATGACTGTATGTTACAGCCACAGAGTTGTTACATTACACAATTGGTTCTTGGCGTTCTTAGAATCGCAATAAATCAAAACATGATATTATAGCCACTGAAAAAACATCATTAGGACAGATGCTGGTGTAAATACTTGTGGAATGGCAAATTTACACCAGCCAATTAGCTTTACAGTGATCAGCATCACAGGGCTAAAGAAAATCTTGGAGAATGCAGAACAGGGATTAGCCAATTGCAAACATTTCTGTCCTGCCCTCACACACAGAGCAACTAACCTAAGAGTCAATTGCCATGACTCCAGCAACTCATGATTAATGTATGTGGTATGAAATATTCAGGAGAATATGGGTTAATAATGCCAGTACAAACCAGGAGAGACAGCCCTGCATTCATCATTTGCTAATGTTCAGCCTTGAGCCAGACCAGAGTGGGAGACAAGATAAATGACAAAGAGCCAGACGGGTTCATAGTTAAAAACATGATAACTTACCACAGTCTTCCACTGGTGCTGTGCTGGAAAGGAGAGAAGATGATTTATTGACATTATCTTGGTTTATTTTTGTTTAAAAGCTTGGCAATGGAGAGTGAATTGATACTGAAAAAGTCTGTGCAGGGTCCTGGTATGAGACTTGACATATCCTTCTAAAATAGAGTTAGTAAATGTCCCTGTGCAGTCTTTCAAGAAAAATGGAGAGCAAGGAGGGAAATGTTCTTTATATGAGCAGTCTTTTACTGGTGCTTTCACCACTATGGGGTACATACAAGCAGAGGGAAGAGAAAACCAGTGAAACAGGTTGGTGTGAGGGCACTCTAAAATCACATCTTTCTTCAGTGTGCTGAGATGGAGGTGCTGCATCATGACATCCTTGACTTTTGCGATTCCTGTCAGTTGTTGAGGTGAAATCTGTGTCTCCCTAGCATCCAGAGGGAGTTCATATTTGATGGGCTATTGAAGAAAAATTAAAGGACAGGGTAATGAGCTTGGCATCAGGCAGAGCTACCCAAAAGCAGAAAGTGTTACAGCTCATTTTTGCTTCCCTTCGGGTGAACTCCTGCTTTTCTTTAAAATAGTCCATTTAAACTTTTAGACTCCAGACAACCTCAAAAAAATAACACAGGTCATATGGAGCCTCTTGTAAAAGGGTGTGAACAATAAACATTCACGAGTGAAAATGCTGAGAAATGGCTACGTAACTTAGGCAGAGTATAAGGAGACAGCCTGATGTGGAAAAATTTCCTTTGGCTCAGTGTTTTCTTCTTGGTAAGCCATCTGCCAGTGCCTGGTACTGGGGGCAAGAACCGGCTAAGAAGGAAAGTCAGAATCAAGAGACAAATCAGTGGGAAAGAGGATGTGTAATACATTCTTTAAGACCCTGTATGTCTTGATGTGGACTAACACAAAAACCCATTTTCTGAAGTCGAAGCCTTTTGGGTATTTTATAGTTATTATTATTTAGAAAAGAAAAAAAATATCTGAGTTAAGCCCCTTCAATTTATCTTGTTCTGTTCAAATACAGCAAAAGATTTATGTACATTCGTTATTTTCTCTAGGAGTGTCATCTGGCTTTGCTTTTTATTAAATATTAATACATTGGTCTAGGGAAAAAATTAAATTCCTTCTAGGCAAATCTTCCGGAAGCAGAAAGTTAAACTGGAGGAATTAGAGCCAGTATTGTCTTCTGGGGAATCACATCAGAGCAGATCCTTTTCCTGGTCTAGCTTTCATTACATGAAAGCTTTTCTGTACTTTCCACAGTCACAGAAAGAAACAGAGGAAGCAATACAGTGATTCCAGGCACTGACCATGGAATGGAGCTTATAGCTAAATCCTCTCTCTGCATCAAGAGGAGGGGAGGAAGGAGGTCAAGATGCAGTTTTGTAGTCACTTGGTCTGTCATTTCAATTTGAGCAATAACCTGGAACTTCCTTCTTTGGAAAATGTGAAAATATCACATTACTCCCTGTCTCACTTTCTCTCCCCCACACACATGCACTCTTTCACAGCCAGCTGGCCATTTTCTGGACCAACAATTAGTCCAGTGAGGTCTCCATGTGGATGCTCTCCCTGCTTTGTCTGTCACGTATCACTACAACAGTGTCTGTATTGCCAAAATAATCTCCACGGCTTATGCCTGACCTTTCTCATTGTTCTGATGAGAGGGGCAGAAAAAAATAAAAAGCCCATAAAAGACATTTCTTCTTGTGCCTTTCTTGCACACTGCATGCCTTCTTTTCTATTCTCAAATGCCTTCTGCATTAGAAATTCTATATTGTTGTGATCTACAAAAAAAATCCATTTTCAGCACTTGTGATGTGACTCTCTTTCAGTTCATCTTCCTTTTCAGCTCACACATTTTGTCTCCTTTCTTTTTGCCATTTTTGCAACAAAAGGAATTCTCTGTGTTATATCAAAGAAAGATCTTCCTAGGTAACCATTCAATTGACTTACTTAAAGGCTCAGGTTGTGAGTGCTGCATGTAGAGGCCCTTCGAAATGTACTGACACTAATATCTTAAATGCATTTCCTCTCCCCTTCTCTCCCACTGGTTCTGATCAGGGAATCTGGACAGAGTAAGGTCTTTGATATTTTCCCTCTTCTCTTTGTAAACAGTTAATAGGGAACAGGGCTCAGGTGTGGAAACCTGCAGTGAGCATTGAACAAAAACAAGACACGAGCCTGAATTCAAATATCACCAATATCTGGAGAGGACTGGAACAAAACCCAACTGCAACGAGAATTTTCTCTTGCTTTGATTGCCAGGAAACACATGTGTTGGCCCTGTTCACCAGCCAGGCACTGAAGTATCCATCTTTGTTCCATTTTGCTTCCCCAATACAATAAAATTACTCCCACGCTTGGTTCTCTGTCACTGGTGTGGAAGTCAGGTGGCTCATGAGGACTAAAAGAGGCACAACCTCGGGCTAACCTCAAACTGCAGTTTTTGTAGGTAACTGTGACTGCGCTGACTCCCTTCCACTGGCAGTGGAACATTCTCATCAGCAGTGTGAATATGCCCTGTCTGTTGAAGGTCTCATTTTAATAAGTCGATTCTCTTGGTTGGTGGATGAATGTGCTCTCCTGAGCTCTGACTCACAAGCCAACAGCCCTGGCCTTGCCTGTACAGGAGACCCCAAGGCAGGCAGGGCAGTGCCCCTTCTCTTTCTCAGGTTACCACTGCACTGTTCTGGCTGTAGTCAGCAACAGCCAAGATAAGACTTCCTCTTACTCTAAAGAGAGAGTAGATGTTATATCCAAGAATGTGAGTGTGTGTGTCTGTGTTTTAATACCAAAAGAAATTAAAATAATGATGCAAAACTAATATGAAAATTTGCTACAGAACAATTTGATTGTTCTGGAAAATCATGGTAATTAATTTCAAAGATTAAGAGGATTCATAGATAAAATAAAGCATTAAGATTAGAAGAAGGATATGCACTTTACTGGGCATTTGGGTATTAATAGGATTTTTTTGTATTAATTTTAAAAGCAGAGATGATGAAGATATAAAAATAATATCTAATATTTATATACTACAGTGCTTTTCATCTTTGAAGCATTTTGCAAACATTACCTCTGTTGCAGAAGGTTTGAGAAGAAATGGATTTCACTTTATAAATGAAAATGTTTCAGTTGATTCCATATTAAACTGCAAACAAAAGACATCGCTGCCATTCATGTCAAGTTACTGGTAAGCATTAAACTGGAGACAGATGTACATCAAGGAAAGCTACTATTGAAAAAGAAAAATCTAGCTAATTGAAACTATAAAAATAAATGCTTAAAGTAAAGAAGATAAGTATTCACACATCTTTGTGGGTCAGACAGGGTGAAATTCATTCCTGTGCACAAAAGGTTTGAGTGGAATGCAATTGGTGCATAGATCCTATCTGGCCTTTTGATTAATTTCACCCGCAGTCTCCAAATAAATGGGTGCACATACCCACTGCACAGCTCATTCCCTCCTTGGCTCATCTCAGCCCAGCCATGGAAGTGCACAACTCAAACCATCCTTCCCTGTTAAAATGGGCACCACTTGAAGAACCCCTGAGCTGCTGCTCTGTATGTCTTAATTGCCACAATTTGGTAACCTCCATTTAAGAATATCCCAAATATTTTCATTCCTGCCTATGACTTGTCATAACTTGTCATGACAGTGTCAAACTGCCTTTTGTGCTGTTCAGAAATCAGACTGCAGACATGTCCCCACCACACCTCAGCAACACTGGGCCCACTTTCCCATTTTGCTATCCTCATGTAACACCACAGATTTCTGATACTGTGTGAATACAACAATGGAGCCAAGATACTGTCCTCAAACTGCCCCTTTCATTTGTTTGTGAGTTCCTTGAGACCTAAACTCCTTAACCAGGAGAGGTGGTGCTGACTATGGTGTTGCTTTAGTCATCATCCTTGACCTCAAAGTGTCTCTTAAACCAGCCTTAAGTTCATCCCAGATCTCCCCACTGGAGCAGCTCATATGGGTCACCCTGGGAAGCTCATGTTCAGGTTGAGTATAACACTCTAGTACACTGAAACAATCTATCTGACCCCTCCAAACACAGATTGCATGCCAAACATCCTGTAATAACTACACAGCTCTTGGGAGGCTCTGCCTGGGCAGTGCCCAAGCCCTGACCTCAGTCAGCCACTGTGGTCCCTGGGAGCAGCACAGCTCACAGTGTCACACGCCATGCAGCCTCGGGCTCCTGCAGTGCCACCTGGTTCACAGCCACGAATCCAGGAGAACAGCTGCGAAAACAGCATCTTGCAGACTGTAGGAACATAGCTTAAATAGCCAAGAGGGAAACAAAATGCGCCTGAACCCTTTAATTGCTTCAGTTTCTAAAGCACGAGGAAGAAAAGGGGAGAGAGAAGCAGCACTCTGATCTGCTTGCTTACAGATATGGATACGTTTAGCTTATTGCCTGCACTAGTCTCTGCTTTCTAAAATCTCTCCTTATTAAGAACTCAAGCAAATTACCACTGAAGAGCTCTTATCTACATAGTATTCTAAGAAGTGAGCAAAAGTCTGATTCAGGCCTGATGGAGAAGAAGTGCCTTGCAGCTCCGCCCGAGTGCACGAGCAGAAGGCAGGTTCAAACAGGCTGAATAATTATAATGAGTTGTTTGCTGTTCTGCTTGGCTGGAAGGTGTTTGTTTTCGTGCTTTTTTAATTACTAAGTCCTTCTGTAGCACAATTTTCTTTCACTTGATCATTACAGCCACCTATGACATTTAGAAATAAATAATTTGTGTAAGATATGGTGACTACAGGAAGAGTTACTGTGTAGTGATTGGAATAATATGCCATGGAAAAAGAAAAATTCAAAAGGGGTTGCATCTATGAGACATGAATATCACCTTTATTTGCAACAGTTAAAGCCCTCAAGCACTTGAAAGTTAACTACTGACACAATGCAGTAGCTCTAATTTCATCACATTTGCCATGTGCAGAGACAACACACAACCTGAAACAGGATTCCAACTACCTGCTGCTTTAAAAGGTAGTATATTAAATGGCTCTGGAAATGATAATGTGCCAAACAAGCCAGAAGACAGTATCTGAATGGGAGAGGCTATGGAAAATGGAGATCTGGAGCCATATGAAAACATTCCACAATAAAACCTAAAAGCTGCACTCCTACTATCTGAAAGTTTACTGACAAAAAAAAAAATTATCTTAACAGAAAAGTGACAGCACCTAAAAGGTATGGGAGTGTGCATCCACATAAATCACATATACAGACCAACTCAGAGGTAGTGTGCATGCATGGATCATAGATATAGTGCATATATATATGCACTTCCTGGACCAGAGAAACGGCGATAGTAATAAACATGTAGTTCAGATTTATTTAAGAAAACTGCTAAGAGAAGGAAAATAACAAACTGTGCCAACAGTTTATGGTGTTTACTACTCTCTTCTGTGATGCAAAGGAGTTTTTGAGGGTTTTGGTCTAATATTTCTGAAAGGTGTTAAGCTTGTCATGGGAAGCTGACAAACATTTTCTGCGTATGTTAGGCTGGAGACTCACGGTGTTTGCTCTTTGTGGGTGCTTCTACAGTCTTTGCTACAGTTTCCTGAGACTGAAGAACTGGGATGAATGATCAGATTGTTCTCTCCAGTTCTGTCTAGCCCAGCAAAAGGAACCCTAACCCAAGTGTGAACTCATTATTACAGGACAATGTTGTCACAAGTGGTTCTGGAAGAGCAGATTGGTTTGATGCATGCATTTTCTAATGTTCAGGGCACTGAGTCAGGGACATCTTTCTAATCTAATATTAATGTTCCAGGACGTTAAACAACAGCTATTTAAAGTTCAGCCTTTTCAAATCAATAAGAACTGATCACTTATACTCAAGAGTTTTAACTCTGAATAAGAAATGTACCCTAGAATATGACAGTAAGTGCAGAGCATCAAGATGCAGGAGCAGAGCCAGGAGTGATGATTCAGCCTTGGACACAGCACAGTGGCCAAATTCTGATGGCCTGGAGAGGGGTCATGAGTACCACCAGGGCCAGGGCAAGTCCTCTGTTCTGGGAAAGACACAGGGGAGCAATGTTTCCTTCTTCAGAGAGAAAGCACAGGCGTGACTTGATTTTTGTTGACAAGAGCAGGATTCCTCTCTCTGCATGTTATCTGCCTAATACTCACATATCTCAGCCCAGCTGATCCCAGAGGCGCTCCAAGCACCAGAGGCCAATTCGTGCAAGCTGCAGAGCAGTCAAAGGTGATTGTCCCCAGGGGCAAGACCCCCCCTGCTTCCAGCCAGCCCCAGGGAGCACCCGAGATGCCTGCCAGGGAACAGGGACCTCACAACACTTCAGTTGCCTTTCTCCTGCATAGATCCTTCAGCATTTGCCACAGTGAGCTCTGCAGACCCTCTGCTCAGCTACCTGCCTCCCTGGAAAATGTGAAAGCTTGATCATCCCCTCTGAAATCTGAGACCAAGGCAAACTTAAGCAATCAGGACAGATCTGGTTTTGGAAACAACACAAAAGTGATGTAAGAACTAAATGAGAAATAGTCTCCTTTAGAGAAAGATTTTATTTTGTTGATGACATTTTTATTCTGGGACAAGAGAAGGGGATAACCTAAATCTCGCACTTCCATAATGGTGTTTGCTATACAGCCTGCAGTGAGTCAGGATGGCATCTGCCATTAAACTGAATGGTCTACAAACAAGTCTTGCTTTCCTTGCACGTGTTCCTTGGATAAGGGGAACAGGGAGAGAAATTATCTTTTTATTAGAGCCACTGAGTGAGCTGAAAAACACCAAACATGCCTTGTGGGGGAGAAGGTCAAAACCTTCTCTGCTCCTCCAGTCATATCAACTAGGTTACCAAAAGTTATGGCCTGCCATTGCAATCCTTGTCATGGTTATAGTAGCTCTAGAAGTCTGTTACAAATGCTGACATCAGTATGCCCTGTAAACCTGACAGGTAGATTAAAAGGGAGGGAAATCACAAGACTGAGGTGGGCTTAAAGCAAAAACCATACCCACAATTGTTACAAAATGTGAAAGATGAGTTTGCTGCATCCCAGCTGGAAAAAAAATCTTGGCAGCACAATGACTACATTATTTCACTTCTGCAAACACAAAATAAATAAATAGGTGAAGCTGTACTGAAAACTGGGTAACTTCAGAGCAAAGCTATAAGAATCCTCTACATTAAACACAAAGCCTGTTGAACTTTTAACCACAAAAAGCTCAGTCCCATATTAGTCTAAATTTTTGGTAGAAAAATAATTTTGAAATAATCATATTTAAAGAAAAGGAGAATGTTTGGCTAGACCAAGTCACTCTAAAACTGCATCTGAGTGATCAGCGTGAGCCCCATCCCTTTTTCATCATTCATTACAGGTTATTTGCCCTCATTGGACTATAAACCCCATGAGGCACTGAGATGTAGATTTGCATAACTTGAGCATGGACATACAGCACAAAATATGGTGCCAGCACAGGCACAGAGACTACCAATAACCAAGTCCCAAAGTGCCAGTGCACTCAAACAAATTCTGTCAGTCAGCGACAGTCAAAACATCTTAGAATAAAATGTGCTGAAACAATGCAACTTGACATTTATTGATCAATAGATGTTTTTTTCCAAAAGTTTTGATCTTTTAATTTTTCGTCCCAATTTGTGACTAAAACAAGTGTCTAAATATCAGAATTCCTCGAGGGAAATGCCATTTTACAATCTTCTTCAACAATAAGACCAAACTTTTCTTCCTGGTACACAGAAAGCTGTAGATATGTAGATGGGATTAGAATTCACTTCCTGTTGCTCAGCTAGAAGTCTGATTACATACCCAGAAGACTTAACAGATTTCCAAGCAATTTCCAGATTTGTCCTTTCCAACAAAGCTTGAACCTAGTCCAGGTTAAAACTGGGTCTCAGATGCAGGGGGAGCAGAAGTTTCCATATTTCTTGGCTTGTTTTCCTCTTGCAAACCCAAATGTCACCGCAGAGGAGCTGCTGCAGGAAGAGGAGTTTTCTGCAGGCACAGCCCAGGTGCCAAGGTCCCCAGCACAATCTGGGTGTTGCACTACAACCAAATCCATCCTGGTCTTTGTGCCTCCAGCTAGACTAAGGACTGGCTTCTTCAGCAAACTCCATGTATTAGAGGAAAGCCTTCTACTTTAAAACTAGATTAGTTCTGGTTTACTGAACATCCAAAATTTATGATATTTAACATGCTGAAATTTTATTGCCTTTAACCATCATATTATAAGCATGTGAAGTTTCAGCAAAATTCAGGGAAAAGTGTTTATTCTAAGAAATGCTTGGGTTGGCAATCCAATAACCTCTCTAATAAGTTGCAAATTTAAGCCATCACTGGACTACAACCAACAGTATAATTAGCTCGGTGTGTACCTCAGCTCTTTATCACTGCACAAAGACCCTGTGACATACAGGTTGGTGAAACCAGCCATCTGAGGGACAGGACTGCAAGGCTGCTCCTCAAAAAATGAACCTTCCATGATGCAGTCCTCAATTGCTTTCATTTTCCATTTCTGCCCTGCATTATTATTGTTATTGTTCATTGAGGTTTGTTTGTTGTAACAAAAAAATCTGTCAGAGGTGAGCCTGTTAACTGCCACATGCAGACACACAGCCAGGAACAGCCCCTGCTCCCAAGGAGCAGAAGCAAACAAAGTTAAAGGATAAGGAGGGAGAGAAAAGCAAGGAGAGGAAATATGTCTTACCCATCCTGACTTGCTGGCCTGATTTGGTGGATCCCTTCACCTTGACACTGTTGTTTTCCTGGCTCCGCAGACTGATTCCCTCACAAAGATAGAGCTGAATCACTTGTTCATTGCTCTGTGATCTTCATAGTTAGGGAATAAAGTGCTTGAAATGGCATGACTTTTGTGGCTGCATATTCACCATCACCACTTCCTAAAGGCAAGGTGCTGTACAAGACATCTTGGAATTTTTCTTCAGCTCATGTTAACATGTTCAAAAGTTTAGGGAGTGTGCAGTGTCATCTTGTTTTCTTCTCAACTATCTCTTAAAGCAAGAACCTCAGTTCCTTGTTGGGAAAAAAATTCTAATCCTTATGGTATCAGAAAATTATGTAGTTGTATGGTAAGAGATGAGAACAAACCCACAACTAACTAAATTTTACTATATAGAAAAATAATTCAAGCACTGACTGGAAACAATAATTTGCTGTAGCCTTCAAAGGTATATCATCTGCAAAGGACGAACTGCTTTTTATGTTTAACATCTTCCAGGCCTGTGCTCAGGCACTCTTCATATCATATGTACAGTGAATATAAAAGGCCTTCGCTATCTTCCACCAGCTTTACACTAGATAAAATCTGTTAGCATTAATGAAGATGCACCTGTTTTTATATCTATGTAAGTAAAAAGAGAACCAGATCCTCTCAGTGAAAATGTCAGGTTGCTAATGGTGTTCATTTTTACTTAGAAATAATGAGGAGAAATACCTGGCACGGAATTTCCCTGGCATAAGGAATAGTGCATAAGAAAGAGATTCATCTCAAGCATTTGGACCCATCCAAAGGATGTATTCCATCACCTTACAAAGTAGATACAGAAAGAGATGTCCATGAGGGATACAATCCTGGATAGGTGTCTGTCCTGGTATGAGATAGATTTTCTGGCAATTTTTCTCCCTGGCTCCATTAACTGTAAAGGAAATCTTTATTAGTAGCTGAGGATAGAAGACTAAATTGACATCAATCCCATCACTGGTCCCTGCTTTTGTTAAAGCCCTGCAAGTCTGCAAATGTTCAGCTCCATTATGAGACAATGCTTCAGCCATTCAACACTTATAGTGAGCCCAGTCAGGGAGCCTGCACAACACTCCAGCTAAGGAGACAAGGAAGAACCCTCTGTTCTTCTCTTCTCTGTCAGAAACCTTCTCTGAAGACCCAGCACCCACAGCTTTGTGAGCAATTTTTTTCATTAAAAATGAAAAATAAAATCAGAATATTCCTTTGGTTGATCCCAGACATTGTTTTTCTTCACAAGCTGTCTGGTAAAGTACAGTATTTTGTTTACCAAGATAATGAATAATTTGTTTCATGTTATTTGCTTTACTTTTATTTGTTTTTAAGTTAAACACAGCCAGGGTTGTTTCCATCAAATTGAAAATATGATGCCTTCTGTGCATAACAAAACAAACATTTTTGTTCCTTTTTTCCCCAAAACAATCCTCAACAAAATAGGAATAATTTGGTTTACGTGAAGTTTCAGTTTTCAACAAGGAAATTATTCATCCAAAAAGACTTGAAGCATGAGGATCATTAACTAATTACAGATTGTGATATCCCCAGTGCAGTGGTAAGAGGACACTTTCCATGTTATTACATTCTGGCCATGACGAAATCAATGTATTCGCAAAGGCTCTTAAAGCACCAGGTCTTTTGAATGTGAACCTAAGCGACATATTCAGAGGCACCAATTTTCTGAAAAGGGTGGGTGTGTTCTTTTTACCTTAATTAGGACCACTGTGTGTTGCCTAATGCCTAATGTGTTTAATAGTATTGCACTCTTGTGACTGATGGTGAGAAAAGGGCTCTGAGTTCACAGAGGTTGTGTCGCTGGCATGTCACTGCTTCATGTCGCTGGCAGCAGCTACTCATTTATCCACTAAACATTCAGTGGTGTTCTTAAAGGCATCTGGTCTTGGCTACGTCTGACATGCAGGGACAAAGTGGTCCAGAAGAAGAGAAAAGATACTTTCAGCTTGGAAATCGATGTGAGTGGTATTTTTCACATCAGATGCAGCCTATGAGAAGGGCCTTTCATCATAAGGGGAAAGTGGTTATCAGAAGAAAAGGGTTCTGTAGTGCCACCATACATCACCCCAGCTTACAGAAGTGTGGAGCCTCACAGTAAGCCTTTTACTGGTGAGGGGTAGGGCAACACACAAGCCACATTTCCAGAAAGATATAAATCATAGATCACGAATAGATTTCTAGCCTGTGGTTCCTTAGGCATCAGTATCCTCTCGTTCACACAGAGCAGGTTCTCACATGTTCCTAAATTCTGACCAAGCCTTAAAAGTCTTTGGGTTTGATCTCCCAAACCTCTGCTCAACTGTCATCTAAATCTGCCAGGTCTTACCACTCACTAGGGAGTTTTCTTCTAGGGTCAGGAAATCAAGACCTTAAATCCAATTTCTCTGAGCTGACTTTTTGCACGTTCCCTGTGTTATATGCTTGAATAATTCTGAGCAAAACATGTATTGCTGAGGTCTGCACCATATAACTGGACCATTGAAGTAGTGATGCAGAAGACAGAGGAAAAGATATACTGGGTTAATGAACCATGCCCACATCTATGCTTTCTGAAAAAAAATCTTTCAAGTGGAAATTATTGAGGTTTCCTTTGTGTCATTCTATTTGTCAGAAGACCCTAGTCCTTCCAAATGTTTCACCACTGGGGTTTGATGGTATAATGATGTCTCAAAGAAAAATTTTGGAGTGCAAGATTTCAAGACATCCTGAACAATAGATGATGTGGTTCCATTTTCCCTCAAAAATTTCTGTGCCCAAGAACAGCTCTTCTGACTTCTGTGCTGAATTAAAACTCAACATTTAAAGAAAAAATTATAATATAGACTAAGCAATATTATATGCAGAGACAGTTCTATCCAACCTGTCATGATCTTCACATATTAAATTTGTCCTAAAACCTATTTTCAAACTGACTGATTTGTACTTTAACAGTTTACAAGATTGATGAGCAAAACCAAATTATTTTGTATATCATTTTGGTCAACTATTTGTATTTCTGATAATGATTGTTTCCTGTTTGTTTTTCTTTTTTGATGTACATGATCAGAGGCTATCAGAGAGATAGCTTGTGGGGGAGAAGAGGCGTATTTTTGTAAGTATTTTTAGCTCCAGCAGAAATATATGACATTGTGTTGAATATTTTTCATTTATTTAATGAGAAATCAGAAGGCATTGCCAGCCAGATGCTTTCCATTATCATCTGTGTTGCAAACACTTGAGTGTGCCAGCCTGAGAATTAGATCCTGCTACTTGAAGAATCCTACTAATAAGTACAATAGTTTGTCCTGCCACAATGAACTTCTTACAAGAGCTGAATGTAAAAATAGATGTTTTGTCAAAGAAGTACACTGCAGTCATAAAACTGGAGAAGGACACAAATACTTCTGTGAAGTGTCTTCCTGAGTACAAGGTTGGATTGGTTTGGATGAGAGGCTCAAAGTGGGCATAGAGGAGGAAGGCATGAGCCATTGGTACCTCAAAGGAATTGCTGTATGGGAGGCAACGAAGCAACCCTGACTGTACCTACATCTCATTTCACTGTCCAAGATGGAGAAGCAGGGAAAAATACCATACATACTTTTCTATTTATCTGTTGTTTCAATTATTTGGGAAAAAACTAGTCTCCATACAAGAGTATCCCTTCCCTGGTAGCTCCACTACTCCTGCCACTGAGAATGCCAGTGGAGTTCAGGATTTTGCAACACATCCATGTTAGTGCCTGGATGATATTATCAGACACGTTTCTCTGCCAGCAGCTAATGGGTTTTTCAGTCATCACCATCCACATAGGTCAGTCAAACAACACTGAACCAGATGCTCAGTGCTCTTTATTGCATTGCCACTCTCAAAGCCATCCACACTTGACTGTTTGCCAATTTTTCTTTTAATAAAAAATCTCTTTCTTTCTGTTTGTGCAGAAATCCATCACAGAAAAGAACATTATTTACAGTATACCCTGGCTACTGGCTATGGCCAAAAATAGTGCTTAACAACAGGAGGAAAAGATCTGCCACTCCACAGAAAGAGCTACATCTAATGCCAGCCATATAATTACTGCTCTTTCCACCTCCAGTAAAATTTATAGGCAGTACTGTCATTTAGGGTTTCATGAGGATGGACTTTCATGCTTTACGGTGAGTACATTAATAGCTTCTAACTACTGAAATTTCTAATCATCTGTATTGAAAAAAGAAATTTATTACCACACTATTAGAGCCATTTTAATGTTCTACAAGCATATTATTTGCACATTTGAGTATAAGTCATCAGTAAGTCCTTTCGAAGAAGATTACTTTAATGTAACTAAGTAACATGGTGATTCTGCAGACTATGGGTGGACATCAGCCCTCTGCTAACAACCAGAAAAACTCCTGGAGGAGGGAGACTTAAATGATGTCATGGAATCTCTTTTGGTTAATTTAGCAAGAATTGAGCTGGTGATACCTGAATTAGGATCACCAAGGAGATTAAACCAATGGCTTACAGGCAATGAAGGACAGTTATGACTTTTGCAGAATGAAAACCAAAAGGCTACATGTGGAGCCTGGCCTTTCCAGACAAAGTGTATGACATTTCTTCACAAAGGTAGTCTGGGGAAGGGAAAACTATCTTCTTGTCATTCTTGTTTGCTGCAAAACTTCACCTGAACTGAGGCATTTAGGAGCCTCATGTTCTCCACAACGGCATTACAGCTCTGAGTTCTCCAGTCCAAACCACTGCAGAGGACAGGGCCAGCTCAGCACTGGTTGCTCCAGGCTGTGTCTGGTCAAGGTTTGCATACCTCTGAGCATGGAGAATTCACAGATTCCTTGGACCCTTGTTGCCATGTTTGACCACTGGTAGAAAAACTATTACTGGTAGAAAAAAATGGGAGTATCTCTCTTTCTGAAACTTGTATTCACAGTCTCTTATCTCACTTCTCTACTCCAGTCAGGCAGCTGAAGCCAGTAGCGAGGTCTTCCCCAAGAGTGAGTTTCTCCCCCCTGGGAAACACTGTTTCCTTACTGTTTGCAGGAGGCACATGGGAGTACATAACAGACTTGAGGAGAATTTGGTTATCACCTCAACTACTCTTGCCAAGCCAGGAGGGAAATCAGATTGCTGTTGCCACAGCCTCCTTTACTCAGGTGCGTGAACATCAGCAGATGAAAAACCCTAAGATGCCTGCTATTGTTCTTCATTTCCTTCAGGTAAATGCCACGTCTCTGTAAAGATGTGATGAGATGCTGAGCCTCAACAGTAATAGATTTCTGTGAGATGTCTACATCAGCTGCTCTGCAGCACCCTGCCACTGCTGGCATCTAATTATCCACCTGGGCACTTTAATCTGATCCCCATGTGTGGTGCAGCTGGAGACCTCTCTGTCACTTCACGCAGCTTTAAGAGTTTCTGTGACACGCTCAGAAAATGCTGCAGCAGCACCAGGGTCCCACAGCATGAGTAGAGGAATGTGGAGAAGGACAAGCACCCAGCGCTGGTGGATTCCCTGCACATCCCCTCCTCTCTCCCTCATTCCACCAAGCTCTGCCATCAGATGCTGTGGCCTGTGGCTGGATGGGAGCAGAGATGTTGACAGATGCCACCACAATCAGCCATCCCCAAGAACTTTCCCTTCTCCCC
The DNA here is from genome assembly GCA_013400515.1 of Erpornis zantholeuca. Taxonomy (NCBI): domain Eukaryota; kingdom Metazoa; phylum Chordata; class Aves; order Passeriformes; family Timaliidae; genus Erpornis; species Erpornis zantholeuca. The sequence goes on along the minus strand of VZTN01001974.1, from coordinate 154,652 downwards.
ACCAGCACTTTCCAATCTCGTGTGCCTCCAACCGCAGCAAAGGCACACTGTGCTGGGATGCAGTTCAAACCCCAGGTCTCTTCGCAATTGATTATCTCTCCAAGTTCCCTTTTGATTATTTGTCTGAAAACAAAACTCTGTAGCTAAGCATTACTTGTATTTTATGTCACTGCTGGTGCTGTGTCAGGGCAGTGGTATTAATTTTGGACACTTCATCGAAAAAATTTCCTTTTGTGTTTCCTTCTTTCAGCCTCAAATCAAGTAAAGCAAATAATGAAACTATCAGGACTGAAGAAAGGAACAAGGTATTAGCCTTTTTATTACTTACAAAATTTATTTCACTGCTGTTTCAGCTTGCTTCTATCCTTGCCAAAAGGCAAACATCTGGATATATTTTATGGAAACAAATGCTTGGGCTTCTGTGGCCACATCATGGTGCTGCACAGCATAGAGCCTTAAAAGTCTGCAGCACCTTTACATGCACTTCAAAAGTACAAATAAGGAGCAGAAGGATTTTTACATGGTGCTGATTTTATGTACAACACTGTCACTCCTAAATGTATACTCACCACGCATTTGCAGCTCAGTACACCTGGTGGATTTGTCAAAATTGCAAAAGGTGCCAGGAAAAGGCCATTTTCAGCCCATCTCTTTTTCAGTGATATTTGTGATAGTTTCACAGCCACAATTTTGCTGTGAGGTGTTGTTTTTTGGGTTTTTTTTCCACTCGGGAGGTGTTAAACAATGGTTTCTTTATAGATTTTATTGCTTGTAGAGGGCAGAAATATAAAAAAAAATCTTGGAGAATAAAATTTTCCTATTCCCTTGAGCAAAAATTGATTTTTTCACTTCACTAAAATGCTTAAGGCTTTACCTCTTTATCTGAAATTACTCTGGGAGATCGTTTCCAAAATTAGCCTGGGATGGGAAAGCCAGGTTGCCTGCAATCTCAAGCACATCTTGTGCTCCCCTTCACTGTTATTTGAAGCAAGATCTGAGCCAACACTTGCTGCCTGCTAATGGAGTTACTCCATGCAAACACTGTTTATTTGCATAGACATCTGGATCACCAGAAGATGGAGTTTGAATTTGGACCGACAGAACACGCATGTGCACACATCCTAAATTTTTCAACATCCTAATGTATACAGTGGGGTCTTAAAAAATGAAAAATATCAGATCCAAAATTCTTAAATTACTCCTGCATTAGGGTTGAGTGGAGTTTTATTGTCTGGGAACTTGAAATATTTCAAATGGAATAACCAGGGGAAAAAAAGAAGAAAAAATCTCTTTAAAGGGAAGATATGAGTGGAAGCTGAAACAAAAAGTATTCATCTTTATTCAGAGACACAGCATCCACCTGCCCACTTCCACTTCCACACAGTAAACTTGCTTTTAAGGCAGTAACATGCAGAAAAATACATGCAAATTTCTGAAAGATTGAATGCAGTGTTTCATTGTGCTGGCTACAGCCAAAACAGTGTGATTGGACTGACCTTTAGAGCAGACCCACATCAGCAGCAACATCAAATAGAAACTTTTTTGTCTTGTGCAGGATGTTTAAGGATAATCCATTTCCCCTACCCAAACATATTGATTCCTCCTTCTTTCCTGGTGAACAAACAAGTGTCCTCTGTCTTTGCAAAACACACATTAACCTTTCTCTTCTGTGTGTGTAGGAACACAAATGAAAGCATAAAAATCAAGTTTAAGTACATATATACCTATTGTCACGTAATGTTTATGTCTATGTCTATGTATGGGTGTGTGTGTAATTTTTGCATTAGTAAAATTCCACAACACCAAAAGAAGGTGTCTGATCCTTTGAGAAATCACAGATTTTAATATCTCCAGAATGGCACCGCTTTTATCCATGGTTCAAACTTTGGTGGTACCCTGAGCCAGGGGTGAAAGGAGGAGCCTCGTGGGCAGAGGAATTTCACATTCTGCTTTGCTGGTCCGCCCCAAGAGGTAAGTGCCTTCTCCAGAGAGATGGTCAGGGGAGGGGTCACCCCAGGCCCTAGCTAACAAAGGGACATAAGCCAGGGGTTGCTGCCACCTCCCAGGAAAAGCTCTCTGGAGGAAGAAATGTGGTGACAAAGCAGCAGGCACAGCCAGAGTGGCTTTTCATGCCCATATCCCAGCCAGGGCAATCAGAAAAGTGCTTGGATCAGCATCTCACATCATCGTGCCAGCATGGTTTGGCCAAGGGGTCCTGGCATCCACAGAGAGGAGAAAGAAACTAAACCCACCCCATGCAAACCACCAGTGCTGCTCTCTGCCTGATGGTTAAGTCTGAGGTTGCTAATTAACATCTCCCTATTAACAGAGCCAGGCAAGAGGTCCCAGCAAAATGTAATTTGAAGACTTGAGGTAAAAGGAGAGGGGATGCAGTTTTATTGCTTTGAATATTGTACTTTAGAGGAATTAAACATTGGAAAATGTCAAGAGCTCAAAATGAAGTGTTTGAAAGTATCTTTTTATGTATTTATTTACAGCTTGTTGGTTCGATGGGAAAAAAAACACATCAAGAGTTTGATTTTTTCATTCCGTCTTAGAAGAGGGAAAAAATCTCATCTCAGAAATTCTCCAAGGGTGAAAAACATATTTTTTTCTGAGGTTTGGCTGAGCAGTGGTCATTGCAGATTTCCCATGTTATTTTCCATGGATTCTTCCCATTGATATATCTCACATCCATCCACTGCTAAGGATAGCATAGGAAGCTCTTGAAAGTACAGGGTGCCTTGGTGTTCTCTGTGTGTGCACAGTGATAATGCATCAGTCAGCACACGGTAAGGCTTTGCAAATCAAGATAAGATATTGACCTTAGTATAAGGAATAAATTATTTTATTCTAGATCAGACTTACAAGCTTTGATCTCACTTCCAGTGGATGATCAAAGCTGGACACCAACTCCACCTTTGGTAGCCAGACCAAATCTATGTAACAGGAACAGTGTGTCAAGTGTTCACCAAAGTCCTGAGGCCCCAAAGAACAGCCAGATGTTTCGTTACAAGACAACTACACTGTGTGGAATCAGGTCACCCTCACTCTCCCTTCTGATCCTAGAAGTCTTTAAAATCTCAAGGGATCTCATCCAAAAAACTGCAAGCTGTAAATTATATTGTGCCATACAAGCAGAGCAGAGGAAGTCAAGGGTGTTTTTAGTGTCCAGGGGGTGCTTGAAATGATGGAGTAGAGACCTCTTCAGTCATTCAATTCCTAGAATTGCATGGAACAAGTAATTTTTCCAGCACTATTAATATCCCCTTTATAAGCACAAAATTTCCCTGAGTTTGTGCCTCAGAAGCTGCTTGCCATCACACATTCAGATAGCTTCTCAGGTGCAGCAAGACAACTGGCAATCTCTCTTCCAGGGACGCCCCATCACAGCACTGAGAAGATTCTGTATAATTGGAAAATTAGTCAAGCGCAAACAGGTGTCAGTGGGCGATGGTACAGGGAGATACAGTCCTCTTATCTCAGTGTTTGCAAACCTGTCCCGGTTCTCAACAAAGGATTTACCAGTCTCAGTGGTAAAGGAAAAAAAAGCTCTGAAACGTGTCTGAACAACAGCATGCAGAGGGCTCTGGTAGTGAGCTGGGCTGAATCTACCAGCTGTTCATACTGTCTAACTCTCCAAGCTAATTCAATGCAAAGCCCTGCTATGTCTTAAAAAACAACTACCCATTAAGAGAGCTGGTGGGGAAAAATTAATTTACTGCTTAACATTACACTGATCAATAATCTACTAACTCTAACCTTGCTAGCAGTGGACTTTACTATGATTCACGGTCAATCATTTCAACTTTCATTCCTCCAGAGTTAGAGACACAATAAAAACAAAAAGGTAGATTTTCAGAGGATAGAAATTTAAACATCTAACCATTACACACAGGATTAATATTGGTGGTATTTGCCTTGGATTTGTCACACAAATGTTATGAACTCTTGAAAACATGGTCCATGCTTTCCTTTCTTTCACTACAGGAAACAAGCTGCTTGCCTCCAGTCTGATCCAAAGGTAGGTCATCTCCCAACCTGTTCCCTTTAGTGGCTTCCTATCACACCTTTCTTAGAAATCAGGTCCAGAACTTCCAGACAGTGCATATGCTGCTATCTGACCTGCCTGTTGGCAGGTGCAAAAAGAATTACTCTGGCATACCAGAGGCTGAACTGCAGCAAGTGTCATCAAGATTAATGACTTCATCATGGCAAGCTGGACAAATCAATCAGAGTCCTTGAAGGCAGTGAGAAAGACCAGACCCCATTACCCATCCAACCCATCTGTCACCATGAGCTCCAGACACTGCTCAGCACTGGCTGAGGGTGGACTCCACATCTTACTGCTGCCCTCAGCTCCTGAGACACCCTGAAAATGACACTGTCCCTGCATGATTTCCTGCACCAGGTACCTTGCAAAGCTCCCTGGGAACATCCCGACCAGCAATGTGAGTGTGACCAGCTGAATTGCCCCCACGGCAATCAGACTCTAGGAAGCCTCTGCTTAGATTCAGATAGCTCTCAGTGTGTGCCATCTACTTTCCTTTCACTGGAAATCAGCCAGAGAAGCATATTTCTGTAGGCACTTAGAGGGTGAAAGACCTTATGTTAGCTAAGCAAGTATTAAGAGACATTAAAATGGGGGGAAGGAAAAAAAGAAAGGAAGAAAGCAGACACTGGTAAAACTTTTTAATGCAAGATTAGACAGGGCTTATCTGACCTGCCAGAGAGACTAAGAAGGAGGCAGGCTATAAAGCAAAGTCAATGCATTGTCTCTTCCCCATTCCTCTAATATTCTGCCTGTGATGATGTGAGATTCTCCAGGAAAGAAAAGAACCCCCCACCTCCACAGGGCACCGTGTCCTTGAAAGAAAGGCGAGCGCACAGGTGTATGATTCATTCCTTTGGTTAGGCATAGACTGAAGAACTCTTTTGCTCTTCAAAGCAGCCCACTCCACAGAGAGACATCTGGTAAATCCTACATGAGTTAATCTCCTGCCACAGTCTCAAAAATGCACACAAATGAAACCAGGTTCCTCCTGCTGGCAGCTTCTCTGCATGGGAGGAAATGACGAGCCTTGTCCTTGAAAGGTGATTGCTCCACGGGGTATGCAATAGAGCTCCCTCTTTGACAGGGTCTTGCCCCCACGTTGAGAGCTGATGAAATGACTGTGAATGAGCCTTTTAATGATGGACAAAATAAATCTGCTCTGGTGTATTTGTACCTGATGGAAATTTCAGAAATCTGGGCCAAAGCAAGGATGCTTGCTGGAGGTGGAAGGTGATCAAAAAAATTGCTGTCCTTTTGCTCCACCCTCTGCCAGAGACCTTTGGAGGGGTTGGAGCTCCACATTACCCCTCTGCCTGCTCTCAGCTGCTCTCTGGTGTTTTCTCCCAGGGAAAACACAACCCCACATGCCCAGTCTGACAGTGTTAATATTCCTGATGGTCTGTGTTTCACCTCCTTAAAGAAAAATTAAAAGAATAATATCATAGCACTTCTGAGTAAAATATCTTATAGTTAAGTATCAACCGACCTGGGCTTGTCACTGCAGAAGTGACAGTAGATCCTTAAAGGCACTTCAGTTTCTACCCTCAAGATGCCAGCCTCTGTCATGACCTATCAAAATATCTTTGGAGATCTAAGCTTTCTCTGGAAGCTTCTTGCTTGTGATTTAACAGGGGACACATCTAATCCTGTGGGATGTCCCAGGGCAAATTCACAGGGATTCAACATTTTAACGGATTGAACAGATTAAGACATTTTCCTGCCATTCACATCTCAAACTTGCTACAGTGGGATGTACAACTTTGTTAGTGGATGGCGAAAGTCAGATGTGTAGGAAGGTTTGGGCATTATGCTCTGACACAGACCATCATTTACACACTTGGGGCTGTTTCCACAGAGGGAGAAGGGCTTGAACTCAGCCACCTCCTGCAGCCCAGCAAGAAAGAAGACTGGATCTTGTGGATTGCCTCCACACAGGTCAGGGTTAAACTGATGGCACTGATGAAATGTAAATGGAAGATATTACGTAAAAAGAATTGCATAATGTTCCCAGATGTTTTCAATTTTCTGAGTACTTCTAAAAATAAAACGAACTTTTAATACTTAATCAACATAGTTATTCATTCTCTTTTACCCAAGATGAAATTTCCCATGAATTTTTTATGGATACACGTTAGTTATTATTGCCTTTGGCTTCCTGGTTCAGACACAGTTCTGCCCTCTCTTCCACTGATTGTACAAATTATCCCCCACCACATAGACTGGGTACCCTCTTAAGTCCTTGAAAGCTCTTCAGTTGATTTGGTTTAGCTAGACTTATTTCAGGAGAGGAAGATTTTCAAGGAATGCATTAGCTACCTATGGGGAACATAGCTCACCCCTTAGTACCATCTGGTCACAGACCCATGTAATCCCTTACCCTGGACTGACATCCATCTCCTACAGAGCCTGGAGCAGCCTGGCAGGATGGGCAGGATGAGATCTGGCTTATTGTGGGTGCCTGTCTACTATTTATTTCTTTTCATATCATCCTGCACTTGTAGATGCTGGTGGTAAGGATGCTTCGAGCATGGTGAGACGAAGACTTAATCTGATGGTGCCAAGCTGGATTTCTCTTTTCAATTTCTCTATGCATCCAGTACTAATAAAAACATCCACTGCAGGGAGAGGAAGCCTTTAGGCACAGTAAATCAGTGGGATTTTTTTTTTTTACTCTGGACTTAAATGACTCTGTGATTTTTATTCCTATGTTTATTGCATAGCATTCTACAACACATGTCGTTAAAGATGAGAATGTGTTTTCTTGATATATCAGAGATAAAATCCCAGCTGATTTGTGCCTACGGTCCTTGTGTAAATGCACAGGATGCATCTTGGTGAACAAGTGATTCAAAAGGAAAAGGAGCACAGAGAAAGCTTGAGCGACCACTGAGAGGCTGATGTGATTGTCTGAACAAATCCGAATGCTTGCATGACCACCTCCTGAAAGCAGAGCTCTGCAAACAACCACCAAACAAAATGACCAGGGCGATATTGAACTGTCAGCCAGAGACAACAGAGAGGACACTCAAGTGGCATGTCAGATCCATGTAAAAATAAAAGCCTGCAGCTTCCAAATGTTTCTGTGAGTGCTTTAGCTTGTCATGCCACCTCCCATTTCTAAGGAAATCATGAACCATCAGCAGGGAGGACTCCACATCAGGGACAGGAGAAAAGCAGGGAACAACAGGACTGGTATCAATCCAAGCACAGCTACTGCTTGGCCCAGTATCAGCAGCAGGCTCTGCTCAGCATGTCCCACACATAAAGCAGGAGATTGCCCAACAGCACCGTGCAGCCACAATTGCAAAGCTGAAAGGCAATAGCCCATTATGTTGTTTTCAGCAGCGCTGCTATACACTCAAACAGCGTTTAGCAAAGTGCCTTGTACATCTTTTTCTGCCAACGTTGGGAATCCGTTTAGAACAAGCCATTGAGCCTTATTTTATTTTAGTTAGATTTTTTTTCCAAATGCATTAAGATAAATATGTATATTAGCAGTCGCTAGGGCAAACAGAAAATATTCATTTGCGTTTATCACAGGCAGTTAGAACCCTACTACACTTTACCTCTCATAGCGGGAATTTCTCCTGTGATGAATTAATCTTTATGAGCTGGTTCTTATTTCCTTCATTTCTTTGCAGCAACCACAGCTTTTTAAAAAAGAAAATTAGTGGTGTTTTTTTTTTTTCTGTGAATTGCATTTTCTGCTAACCACTATTTATAAAAGGGATGACTGAACCTCAGCCAAAGTACTACCACTCAGAAACCTAAAAAGACCAGAATATTTACTTCTGTCTTCAGCCCTAAATATTTCCACAGAATTTCCAGGAGCCCTTGAAGGCAAAACCTTTCTGTAATAACACAGTGCAGTCACCAGGAGCTGTTACATTCTGAAACTAGCAACAAGCTCCCCACAGGTTGTTCTATTTTGTTCATGGAAACCACCAAACAGATTGAGCTGGTTCGTCATCAAGCTCGTTATAAAGAGTTGTGGGAAGAGAAGGAGATTGAGAGCAAGGTCCAAGTGGCTTCAGTGGGATGTGCAGCTGTATTAATACATATTGCCAACGTGCTGCAAGAACTGCCCTCACCAAACACCCATCCCAAAAGTGCACTGAACCCCACTACCTCCCTTCTTCTTCTTATTCTCTGCCCATTATCATATAGAGGTTTTTAATTTCCAAACCTTATCCTTTCTCACTTTTCTGGCTTTTAGAGAAGTTCCTCTGTCTCTCTGTCACCATTCCACTAGTGCCAAGGCCACCTGGATAAGCTGCAGAGACCCCTGGGGACAGCACAAGGCCAGGCCATTCCATCATTCAGTGGCTCTGAGGACCACCACTGGAACAATGCAGCTTGACCCTCTGGAGGGCACTGAGTCAGTGGTGGAAAAGCTCTGACTTCCACGCCTCTGCTGCCTATGAGTTGAAAAGCCTGTGGTATAAAAAGCCAATTAATTGATATTATTTAAAGACTGCTTTTCAGAGGAGTCCTTTGTTGGAGGGACTGAATCTCAGCTCTGTGCTAAATTATGCACAGGAGTTAAGGGAGGTGAGAGTAAGAAATCCACTGGGTAATCATAATCACTGTGCAATTAGGTTTGATATCATAATAGAAGGTTACTCTCCTAGGGGTAATGCAGTAAGGGTGAACTTTAAAAGGCCAGATTTTAAAACTATGAAAAAAATTATTAACAGAAGGCTCAAGGGCATAGTGAAACTCTTTAACAACTTAGAGCAAATTTGTTCCTAGAGAACTCCTCTAGCAGCCCCAGGAGTTGTACCAAGGGTGAGTTTGGCTAATGTAATCATTCTGGAGGCTATTTAAGAATCTTTGCTAGAGAGGCAGATGGTGGTTGGACCTTTGATCTGAAAATAAGAACAGGAAGAATGAAATTTGCACGACTGAGCAGGGTTTATTGAAAATAAACATTCTTTTAAAAATTAAAAAGAGATCTGACTAAAGAGAAGAAGAGAGGGTAAAGTAAATGCAGACAAGCTACAAAGGAAAGGGACATAGAGATATAGGTCTATAAAAAAAATCAAGGTATTTCTGATGCAGTAGAAAAGAAAAAAATTAAACCCCCAACCAGGCATATAATGAGTGAAACTTAGAAAGCGCTGTTGTTATGTGACAGCTTTATTGTACCTAATTAACTCAAATATATGTATCTGCTGGAAGACACCACTCTCCATGGTTACTTGCTGTCAGATGTGCTAAAGCAGGCATTTCTTCTGCACAGCCCTCTGTCTTTGTGGGGAGAAGGGGAGGCTGAAAATCAGAGGATGCTGAAGCAGGAATAAAACCTCGGCCTGAGTTATTTGTACAGATGTAACTAAAGAGATTCCTTGTCTCTGCCACTTTCTGTGGGAAATTAGAGAGTGACTTCAGCAGTGATTTACTTTAACACCGTGGAAGGTGAACAGGACCTGAGGAAGGAGTTATGTGGCTGGGAGCTCATTGGGGCAGTAAATCACCTGGAGTAGCTGGTTCCCAGCCCAGGCTGTAGAGAAAACAAACCACACAATAGTGAACCTGTCAAATAAGGTGCCCTGCTCGCCTTACAGGGTGAAATCTCGCTTGAAAACAAATGGAAGGATTCAGTGCTGGCTCCTATTGTGCAACAACAGCAAGGGAAAGCTCCCTGGGAGCACTGCAGGAGCAGAACCCTGCAGTGCCTGTGGAAATGCTGCCATCCAGGCAGTGCTCCCAGCACGGCCAGCACCAGCACGGCAGGGAATGGCACAGGGTCCCTGGGCTGGCTCACACCCCCAGAATGCTAGAGACACCCTGCCTGGGAGATGATCCCCACCCCCTGCAGCCACCATCCAGCTGCTGCCACACAGGACACAAGGATCTCAGCATGGACAAAACAAGAAAGTTTAATTACGTTTTTTATTAATTTTTTTTCAAGTTTCCAAAAATGTCACCATTCTTTCCTTTCATGTTTGTGCAGCCTTAAGCACAACAGGCCCTTGACCTCAGCTGTACCCCATAATGTCACTATAATGAAAGCAAATAAATGACAACAGGGAGAAAACTCACTTCAGTCACCGTAAGGAAATATTGTTCCTTCAAAGCAATTCCTCACCCGAAAAGTTAATGAAATAGTACATAAAGGTGACCTGGTAGATATAATTTACTTGGCTTTTGATAAGGTCCCTCATAAAAGAATATTAATGATAATGAGAATGATCTTACATTTATGGTCATACCTTTCATACAGATGAATCCCAAAGTGCTTTACAAAGTTTTTACTAACTGGTTGTACAAATCATGCATCATATATATCCCCAAAGCGTTGTTAGATCTGGGAGAAGGCATGACAGATATTTAATTACCTAGCATGCTGCTATTCAATATTTTAGGGCAGTGTGTAAAAGCAAAAGCTACAACCATGTGCAATTAGATTAAATTTAGGCAGGTAAAAGCTACTTTCCAAAGCTGAGATTTGGCTGAAAACCAAGCTCATCTTCTCCCTTTGCCCTCACCCAAATGCTGAGGGATGCCTGAGGCTGAACAGATGAATGGCTCAGCTGGGAAAAAAAGGCATCTTTTCTGGGATTGCTCCCAATGGACAGTGACTATCACAGGTTGCTCCTGAACATTCAGTGGGATGTTTATGGGCACCTGTACTTGGCCATCTAACTCCAGAGAAGCATCATCATTTACATTTTCTTCTCCAAATTTTCCATCGCTTTTTCACCTATGTCCTTCAGCTTCATGAGCAGCTGCCAATGCTGACAGCCAGCAGCAGAGAATTTTCAGCTCTCATTATCCTTTTGGAAGCAAAATCTCAGTTTTGCTTTGAGGTGCACATCTGAAACACTGCTAATCCAGACCATTATAATCTTGAAGAAAGTTCCAGCCATAAGCATATTCTTCTTAGAGAGAGTATCAGAACATTTAATTTAAAGGCACAAAATGTCTCCTTTAATTGCTGAAATCAAAGGTTTCATATTTTAATTAAGCTTTTAAGAGAACATTTCATTGCTCTGATTTTTTTAAATTTTTTTTCCCTCTCAGATGTGAAAGTCATTAAAGAATATCTTTCCTGATTAAGCAATAGTAACAATAACTTCACCAAAGTAGTCTGTACAGTGTGTATAGTACCCCAGACCTGAACTTCACACACTGTCAGTGGTCAGTAAATGATCATCACTTAGTATGCACAGCTAAGTGCAAAGGGCTGCCTGAACTTCCAAGTCCTCTATTTCTTGTTACCTGAGAAGAAAGAAGATGCCAAGAAGATGCCATTCTCCCTAGATACATATTCCTCCATGGTGAGGATGCTCTGGAAGCTTTTCTACTCTCTCTTAAATGAGCAGCCTAAAACCAGATACCTGAGCAGTGTAAAAAGAAAGCCAGGAACTTAACAGGTGGGGGGTTGAAGAGGACCTTGGAGGTACCAAGGTGTCCTAGTTGTGTAGGCAGAAAGATTTCAGCTCATCTGTAACAGCCTTGGGCACACCTTTGAAATGCTCTGTCTAGCCTCTTCCCAAGGCAGCACACATCTTGTGTTTATCACCATCCTGCTGTATTTTTCACAGAGCTAAACAAAGGACAGGATCCCTTCCTCCAGCGTGACAGCTTGTCAGAGTTTGCAGTACAATCCATATTTCCTATCAAAAGAGTCCCCCTCAAATTCAAGTTATATAAATTATGTATTGCTAGGTAAACACGACCTTCCTCTGCCAAGTCTTTCAGGCCAGAGAGAGATGCCGAAACAACAAAAATCTTGTGAGAACAGGCATCCAGGGCCAAACTGTCAAAAACCTTCAACAAGGAGCTGATTTGTTAACAGAAGTCATCATTTCACAGGGAACTTGGTTCCTGCTCCAGTGTTTCCCTGACCGAATTGCTGACAGACTTTTGCTGAACGATCCCCTGCCTTCACATTACCTTTTATTTCCCACATAACTGTTCTCAGAGGATGTGAAGGGCTCATTTTTAGAGCAATCTTTTGGGAGAAAAAGGGAAGAGCAACGCTTATGTGAAAACAGCCTGCCCCATGGTGCAGCAGGAGCCTCTCCTGCCCCCCAGCAGTACATTCACATTCCAGTGGAGAAGCTGTCTCACCCTCTACTTCCCACAGGCTCTGGAAATCAAAACCCTTACTGTTAGGCAGTTTAATTTCAACTATGAGTAAGCATTCACATACTTGTGGCCTATTCAAGGAGGCTCTTTAGGCAAAATAATGGTTTAAAACTTCTTTCTGCTGCCAGGGTGACATAAAGAGGCCTCAGCACGCCACAAGACTGCTGTATCTGCAACACAGTAATTCAAACTTTTATCTCCAGTAGGGCTCTTTGCATGTGGTGCACACCTGGCCACTGTGACCTGATCAACATTTATGGCTTTGTGTCTTTACGATAGCTTTGAGTGCCCTCAGTAAAGACATTCTTAACACAGTGAGCCTGCAAGAGGCCTTCAAAAGCCATGGGAATAAGGGACAGGATGTTTTCCAAGCACACACAACGCTGTCCCACACATTCTTAACATTCCCATGCCAGGGAGACAGAGGTGCAGGCTGCTGGAAATGGGGAAATAAGAAGGGAATAGGTGACAGATTGGTCCCTAATTTCCTACATTGTGCAAGGCACACTGGCACCTCAGGTTTCAGGGTGCAGATCTCATCCCAGACACTCTCTCGTTTTCAGCACCACAGGCAGCAGGGGAACTTTTCCTTGGGCAAACAATTGCTTGAAACATTGCTAGCCAGATGCTGATTGCTACTGGCATTTGTCCTTCAGCAGCTGTCACAGTAGGCTCCTTGGGAGGTGTGGGAAATGCCTTGCAATTATGTGCTTTATGATGCACCCCAGAGAAATATTTGGCCGTATGTATTTGCACAAGGGTGCACATATTTCCTGCCCAAGAGGGGCCATGCTGGGTGCTATCAACATAAAAAAATTGCTGTCCCTTTTGCCTGTCACGGGTGTACCTGATGGCTCCCTTACACTGGTGGAAATGCCAATCCCCAGCAAGATCTCTATCCAATTTTCCCTTGCTCTTTCCTGCCTTGTGTTATTCCCACAACCAGCTGAATCTCCCTTTACTAGGGGCTGTCTCAACCCTTCTCAGAATTTCTGAGCAGATAGGAACTGGGCTCCCTGCCCACATCCTGTACCTGTGACTGACTCCTAGACATTAAGGGCAAGTGTGTCGGATGCAGTGTTAAATCACTTGCTGTCCTGGAAACTCACTCTGCTCTGGATGTGGGACAGCCCACAGGGAAGACTTCATTTGTTTTGCCCCTGTGTCCCCCTTTTCTGAGCATCATCAGAAAGGCTGTGGGGATAGCAGCTTCCAGTATTCCTTGGGAAAAGTGTTTGTAGATTTGGTTTGAGTTGGTTTGTTTGTGGGTTGTTTGGTTTTTTTTTAATTTGAGGAGGACTTGTATACACCAAGGATTCAAAATCTGTTTCCGATTTTACCCTTGATGATAGATTCTGGACACACAAAAACTGTTACCAAGCCTGTCCCAGCAGGACTGACAGAAAGACCCACAGGACAGGAGCTAACACCATCCCCACTCCACACATGCTGGCACTTTCTGCTTAATCATTTGGCTTTTTCTTTCACAAGCCTGTTTGGAGGAGTAAACCCCACTTTGTAACGCTGAGAGTTACCTGATCATGCACACTATAAGATGGTACAAAATCAGACTGAGCAAACCACCCAGAATTGCTTTCTCTTAATCCCCTAAATGTGTCAATTTACAATAATACATTCTTTTATTCTTTTTTTTTTTTTCTTTAACATCCCCAGGGAAAGCAAAGGAAGGTCTGAATGTGCCACAGGAACTGTTAAATACCTGGACTCCTCACAGAAGCCTGACTCTTGCTGGACCCATGGTATGGCCTGCAATGGTTCTGCAGTAAACCTTGATGGATGGAAAGGGAATATCAGGAGAGTTCAGTCCTCTCATGAAAGCCAAACAAATTACTTCCCCACTTCCAGTATGCTGTGGTATTCTCTCTACATCAATCTGAGTTAATTTCTTATTTTCAGGTGGCTTTTTTTTTTCCTTTTCCCCACTTTGAAGGTCCTAGAAGGACCTCCTGTGGTTTCATGACATGGCTCAGAGAAGCACACTGTGGGACCTCAGTGATTTCTAGGAATCCCCCAATTAAAGTGGCAAGCAGGTTCAGAGGTTTGTTGCAAAATTAGACCAATCTGTCTGGCAGGTAGAGTTTTGGGAACCAAAAAAATAGAGTCTTAAGCTTTGAAATCTTCCCAACTTTCCACCCATCCTCCCAATCAGCTGGAGTTAGGTGGTATATGCCTTGTTTTACAAAAAATCCAGTGAAATTGTTTCACTTAAAAGGTCTCCTTTCAGACTTACTTGGGTAACCTTTGTTACTCATTTTCATTTTATAGCAGCTCAAGACCTGGAAAATAGCAATGTTTAACTGATCTTACCAATACATCATTTGTACCACTAATTCCCCAGCAGTTGCTTTTTCTTCAGGACAAGGGAGATAATTTTCCTAAAATTACATTGTTTTCTCAAACAGCTCTATTCAGAGCTATACATCTACCTTCTGGCAGCATAGTTTAATTTGCATTTAAATAATTTCCTGATATAGTAGGAAAAGTAATTATACATAACACTAAACAATTTTCAAGCTTCAGCCTTTAATTGGTCCATGACCAAATCTCTTTCCTAGGTTCTGAAACAACCTTCCCAAAATGTAAAGTTCCCAAATAGCAGAACCTTGCTCCTTTTTTAAAGGTCTCTCCATTTGTTCATCCATATCCTGTGCTGAACTCAGATCAGTAGGAAACCATGTTGGTTTTTCTATCCTTAGTTTCTCTTTATGAGTGATTTTTATCCTTAGGTATGTCATTTTGGTCTGCTGACTTTCTCCTGGTAAAAAAAGTTTGCTCTGTCTGCTATCTGAGCAGCAGATCTTATGGAGATCTCATGCTCATGACATTAAAAGTATCACACTGCACAATTTTATAGTAGTTACAGATGTTAAATCATGTCCTAATTCTGATATTTTATCACAGATGAGACAGGGAATTGATGTAGCTTGAGCCAAGGCAATAGCAGGACATCCATTTTTGATCTGGATGTACTGAACCTTAGATTTTAGTTTGATTCTAGAGGCCATTTGCCACATGTAGATCCATACACACTTGCTCCTCAATTTCAAAAGCTTTTTATTCAGGTGAATTATACAACCAAAAAACCAGTCCTGTGGCTGTGTAGATCTCTCCTAGAAAGACTTCATATCACATTAAAAGCAACTATCCCTAAAAGCTGTTTAACATGCCACAGCCCTTTTCCCTTAGACAGGCAATGCCTGTAGAAGACGAGCTGTATTTTTCAGTGCTCTGATTATCCGTTCATGAGCCATGTGAGAAGAAATGCAGTCACCTCTGCTAAAAGTGCCGACTCAAAAGCGTTAAGCCATTATCTGTAGAACAAATCCAACGTGAAAGAGAGAATAATGCATCACAGGAGCCATCATATGGCCCATAAAGCCAATATTTAAGCCATGAAATTCAGACATGAGCGCTGCTTACCTCAAGGTTTAGGATCAGCCTTGACCTAACCTGTCAGCCAAGTCCCCTTCCACCATTAAAAGTGATTCAACCATTCAGATAACTCAGGACTGAAATAGTTAATGGCATGTTGTGGATCTGCCTTAAAATCAGTTCTTATCTGGTGCTTGAAGGACCCTCTATGCAAGTAAGGAGCATTAAGCATTTTAGTGCCCAAAATGTCTGTCTAAAGAGGTAGTGTACTGTGCAGTTAGTGCTAGGAAATCAGAGGTTTTGCAAGGCTGTACTCTGAGCCTAAAATTGCATTGAAGAGGATCACTTTTCACCAACACTTCAGTATCACACACCAGATTTCATCAGGAGGGTGATACTGAGCCAATAGGAGGACTTTCAGACAAACCTTCCACAGCTAGTCAGACTTGAAGGTGAGTGACAGTGATCAGCCCTGCTATTTTCACCTGCCATCATGTTTTTATTTTTTTCTCAAGCTTGCAACCATTCCACAAATACCTGCAGCAAATCATTCTTGGATGACTCCTCATCTTGATGATGGTGGCAAGTGAAAGATCCCTGCCACCAGCCCATGGAAATTATAAATAATCAATTTTCACAGAGATCTTAACTAGAGCAACCTGGGCTAGTGGAAGGTGTCCCTGCCTGTGGCTGTGGGGAGAGGGGAAAAGATGATTTTTAAGGTGCTTTCCAACCAAAACCATTCTGAGATTCTATGAAGGTAGATACGAATGAACAGATCAGTGTGTTCAAGAGCACAAACAGTTTGCCAGCCTAGGAAGATGATCAGTAAACAACTCCAAAGGACTATTTAAAAGCAATGGATATGGACTGGGGAGCTAGGAAGCATCAGATCTACAGCTGAAAGACCAAACAGTTTGCTTAAACCACACTCTGAATTCATGAAGGGCATTGCTACAAGAGAGTCTTGGTATGACATTCCCCTAAAGCTTTTCTGTCCTCATGATTTTGATTTGAATCATGAAGAAAAATTTTCTAAGTGTTTCAACCTTTCTCTCACACCTGGGTCTACAGCTTTGTCCCTCTCACCACCAGTTCCAGCACACTCATAAACAAGTAACCCTCTGCAAAATGACTGCCAATTCCTTGATTTTTTTTTTTTTTTTTTGCCTTTTTCTAACTTAAAAGGAAAAACCAGTGGAAAACAACAACATGAACAACCACATGAGAAAAAAAAGGCATAGGCTGGTACTAAAGATAGGCCTATTTATAAGAATAGATGTATCACAACAGGTGTCAACTCTGCAACACTGCTGCACAAAGCACCCAAGCAGCAGCCAGAGAATGATAATAATAAAAATAGAGGAAAGGAGCTGTTTTGAGATAGAAATCACTATAAAATGGAGAATATTTTGCAATTTTGATTTATTTTAGTATATTTGTGAACATATATATATTAATATTTTTCTCTTTTTGTGCAATACAAAGATTTCCCTAAGCCTTAGTGAGATGATCACTGTATGAAATCAATCAAATTTCTCACTTTCCATTATTCCAACAATTTATCCTCTTTGCATCTTTCCATGTCCTCCCAGTATTCTTCAATTAAGGAGCTGATAGCTATTTCTGTGGGAGTCTGTTTTCTCTCCAGAGAAAGAGGGGGTAATCTGTTAAAAAAGCAGACAATTCCCAACACTTGGAGATAATTCATGGGCATCCTACAGACTCTCTGTCTAGATTTTAATAAGTCACTTCATCCTAATCATGTTTCCTAATTTGAAAAAATATGAGAAAGATTCCTCTTTTTCTGCTCAAAGACTATAAAGTCTTTAGGACAGGATTCATGCTTCATTCTATTTTTGCACAGCATTTAGATTTCAGGTACTTCCATAGCTTGCTCCTGATTCCTCTACTTCCATACTACAAAATATTACTATTAATAGTCCTGTGCTACCACTGTTTTATTTCTGGTTATGGTTTTGTTCTATAAGCTAATTTAATTAATAAAGGTAATTATTTTAATGTCTATTTTTCCTCTTGTTCTAACAGAGATACAAAATTCAGCACATATTTATTCCTTTTCTTTAGGAAGGGCTGGACTCCAGCCCTCCTTCAGACTTTTTGCAAGCTGCAGAAGAATTACACTGGGGTGAGTCTGACCTGATGTTTTATAGAGTTTTAATTTTTTTACTGTACCCTTTGTGAAAGCAGTGAACACACACATACTTCCAAACAGTTCTGGCCCTCACTGGATTGATGGAAAGAAGGTTAATAACATATCTGGGAAAAATAAATAGTTCAATGGATAGCCACCTTGATTAATATCTGCTGCAGTGCCAGCGATGCTGGGGGAACTACACGTCGTAATTCTGCTATAACTGGAGATGTGTTGCCAACGGAAGGAGAAAGGAGATTATCACACTGCCGTGTCTGGCAGCTCAGCGCAATGCACAGGCACAGGGTTAATGTCTCCTCTCTGCTCCTGCTTTCAGGGACAGTGAAAGACCTGGACCACAACGCTGCAGAGCTCTGGAAGCTCCAGACGTGCGCTCCATTTGAATGCGCATTGCCAGTAAATCCCTTCTAGGATGTGCCTGAAGAGGCGTGGGGGCGGATTAAAGGCAGGACGATAAGTCTGAAGTATATCAAGCCGACGTCTCCCGTAGGAGCAGGAGGATCCCTGCACTGCGGGGCACGGACAGGCTGCACGGAACCTGCACGGTGCTCAGCCCAGCACGGGCGAGCCCAGCGGGAGGGGCAGGAGATGCTCGGGAGAGGCTGACTTCTCTTACTCGCACCATCAGGGTGTCGTGGCTAAACGCCCCCACTTCTTGTTCTGCTCTAAATAATTCATGCTCCCGAGCCGTAGGTGGGATACATTTCAGGCAGAAGGGGAGGGCGCCAATAAGCAGCTCTTTAAATATACATCGCCTCCTGTTTGCAGGCACAATGTGTGGGAGCAACTGTAAACTGAAATGGTCTTGTGTTTGCTGGCACCTCTGAATACAAAATTACCACCCTGGCTATTTATGGGGTGGAGGGGGAGGGAGGCTTCAAAAAGAAAAATCAGGCTTTTTAAACCTGGAACCTTTTTTTAAGCTGAAATGCTTGGCGTTTCTGTGGCAGCATTGTATCCCCACTGGGGGAAAGAGTTACAGGTATTTTAATTATATATTAGTACAGCATTAAACTAGTTTTATTTGCTGAACATTCTGTCAATTACTGTTGTTACTTGAGAAGCATGACTGCTCCCAGGTTGATCGTGTATTTAACTAGCCAGTCAACGCTATTAATCACTAAGCATTTTCAGGCAAGGATATTAACGTTGAAACCTATCCAGGAGAACTTATAAATGGGTACTGGTGTTCTTCAGAGGGAAACACTGTTTTCCAATGCAAGAGAGGTTCTCTCAAGTCTCTTCTTTTTTTTTTTTTCTTTTTTTTTTATTGCCATCTAAATTCAAAAGGGGAATGAATAATTGCACTTAATGAAGTAACTGCCATCCCAAAAAATTAGCAAATATGTGATCATCTCATTACCATATGAACGAAGGGCAGGATGTCTGTTTCTGTTGTGCAGCTGTTGTAAAGCAGGCATGAAAATCAAGCAGGGACATCCTCCTTTCTGGGGACTGCAGCAGGGAGAGAAATGATCCAGGTAAGGCTGAAAAATGGTTAGCAGTTAGGGATTGGAAATGAGACTCTCCACTCTTGTTCTTGATCACGGCACCCTGGTATTTTGAGCAGAAAATATGATGGCCTTTCCCTGCCTCCTGCCCGTTGAAACCTGGGACATAAGCATGACCTGAAGCCAGAGACTTTGACACAACACACCATTTGGTGCAATCAAATGCTCCAGATACATGCTTTGTATTCTTCATTGTACTCAGTTGACACACAGAATATATTTATTTCCACATTGTGAATAATCAGCTGAAAACTCACTTTCATTAGCTTCATCTCCCCATTGCTGGCTCACATCCTGAAGTTTTCATACAACATCTGCAAAAGTATTAAACTAATTATAGAAGCCATCTGGAACGAGAACAGAGTGGAATAATTATTTTCCTTTAACAAAAAAAAAAAAAAAAAAGCCCTCACTAAATAAATTGTGCCATAATAGATGGGATGTCAGAAGAACAATGATCATAACAAACTCAGTATCATTAAGGAGGGATGCAAGGAGATTTACATCAAGAAACTCATGATTGCTCATTAGCAGAGACATGGCAGAGCAGCACTGTGATCCATTGATGGCAGAGTGTGCGTACGGAGAGGGAAATCCTACCAGAGACCAGGGCTCACACATGGGCAGCCCCCTTGCCAGCAGAGAGGAGGAGCAGTCCTTGCTTTGTCCCTGTGTTCTCCATTCAAGGCCAGGGGACAGACCCCCGAGGACAGAAGGGTGAATGAGTCGTGGACAGTCACTTGTCTACCTCCTTCCACTGCTGCTGCTGCTGCTGTTTGATTGCACAACAGGCACCTGAGTGAGTGAGCAGTGACACTCAGCAGAAAACACATGAAATCCTGACTCCCATACTGCTGTGAGGTAGTCCTCTCTTTAACTCTTAAGTGATGATCTTAGTGGTAAAATGGGGGTTTGTATTTATTACAACTATTTTTTACTGATCAGAGGCGATTACTTTGACACATAAGATCTTGACAGTTATCTGCTCAATGCATGGCTTCTGTTAGCAGCACTTTCAAGGTAACCTGTGTCTCAGTGTTTTAGGAGGATGATGACGTTGTGGTAAAATGCCTAAACATTTTGTGCTTGATATATATGCACACACCTGGAAAAGCAACACATATATTAGCATTTTCTTATGGTTCTAGTGGCAAATAATGCATTCACATCTCCATTCTGACACTAAGTAATAAATACATAATAGAAAGATAGATAGATAGATAGATAGATAGATAGATAGATAGATAGATAGATAAATAGATTTTTCTCTCAAAGGAATATGTAAGTTTTAATAATTTCCTTATCTGTATTCTAACTAATTACCTTTGGCCTGAATGTACTTAGAGAAAAATCTGAGATTCTGTTAGATACACAGCTGCTGAATCAGTGGCATCCTCCTACAAAATATTTCAACACACGTCATTAATTCTGATTAAAAAGCATCACCCAGTTGTGATTCTTATTAGAACTCTATTAGTGTCTCTGCTAATAGATGCAATCTCCGTTATTATCATAATTATTGTTATTTACCACTTATGTTACTGCAGCAGTGCCTCGAGGGCTCATTCATAAGCCATGCCCTTACTGGATCATTTGCAAATGCAGATTAAAAATATGTTCCTTGCCCTCAGCGCTTTCCTTGGTAAGACAACAGATAAAAGAGGAAGGAATACAAAGAGACAAAGTGACCATCTGGGTCAGCACTGAGACATTGCTTTCAGCACATCTGGAGCCTGGGTATTGCCATACTTCCACCAAATGCAACTGAGAATGGTACCCAAAGTTAAGTAATTCCATCTCAGTTTTGGCGTTGTCTGTGTCTTCAAATGCTGAGGGTGCCACTGCCGGTGACTCCTTTTTAGTAGACACAGACATGGGAATTCAGAAGACATGAATCATGTAGAACTGCTGCCAACCACTAATTGGATGTGTGTGTCCAAGTAAAGTAGCTCCTGCATATCTGGCACTCTCAGGATACATTCTAGCCTTGCCTAAGACAATGAAACTAATTTACAGCAGTGTCAATATAAGCAACGTGTTTCTACTTTTGGTCTTGTAAATAAGTAATCTGGTTTTCAAAGTGCCACATCCTGAAATCCCCACATCCTGAACAGCAAACTTTATATTTGATGTCCCAGCTTTGGGCAACGTGTCCCAGTTGTGTCCCACGCAGGGGGGGCCATGTCCCTGAATACCCTCTGGGAAGTCAACTGAATAGTTTTCTAGAAAGTCCCACAAGTGGAAGGGATGGAGAACAGGTTGGGGTGAAATGAGGGAGCAGGCATATTTTCAAGTAATAAATAGTGCAGGGAGTGCAAGAAAAGTGAGTTTGATGGAAAAGGAGAGCAGACTTGACTTTCTCTAGCTCCTCTGCTCCTCCCAACCATCTGGAATCAATCATTTGTCTCTACGTGGCCTTGTAACATCAAGGAGAACATGAGCACTGGTTTGAGGCTTGTGAGATGCTCTGTAATCCCAAGACAAAAGGTATCAAGTAACTGCAGCATGCTTATTGTTAAAAATATTTTCACTCTGAATTATAGCACCATTGCAAAGAGATTTTGTATTCCTGCATCCCTGTAACTCCGGACAGTCTTCTTTCCACAAATTCTTTTGCAATTTAGCTTGTAAGATTAATATTTTAAGAGCAGCTAACGTTGCTAATTGGACAGGGAAAGAGATATGTCAACTTTTGTTTTCCACAGGACTCACTTTAGAAGCATGAATGATAAATGCACCCCAGGAGATATTATCATAATCATCATTCCAAATAAATTTTTCAGACAATGGAGTGCATGGCAAATAACTTTCAGTGAGATGCATAAAATACATTCAATTATAAGTTATTTCCTAAACAAATAGGTAATTTTGTCCTGTTGTAATGAACTGATATTGTTTAGATGAGAAGGACCATGACCAGATAAAGGCAACATGAACGAAGCTCAAAACCAAGAGAGATACTGAGTTAGCAGTCACATTTATCTTGTGCACTCACTGTGGAGCTCCACATTTAGCAGCTTGATAAGACCACACAGTCAATGGTTCCTGCAGCAGTTTTTGCAGTGAAACAGAAGAGTGGCCCTGTTATCAAAGAACAGCAGATATTTGTTGGTGTGAGACAGAGAGTTTTAATTTCCAGGGAAAAATGATCCACTGGAGCTGAGAAGTGCTTTAAACCAATAGCTGGTTTTTCTGTCATTAGACACCAATGATGTAAGGCAACTTCTCAAGTATATTCTTCCTCAATTCTATAATTAATCCAGTACTGTGGGAGGTGTTTCTCAGGGTTGTGTTTTACCTGAAAGAAGCAGTATTCCAAGCCAAATGTTACAACCCCATCTTAGATGTGTAAGGATCTCTTATGTGTGGCTGGCAGGTTGCTAACTGCACAGCAGGGATCCAAATCCTGTCCCCAAACCCCAGGACATTACAGGGTGCCTGGAGTTTCACTAGAGTTGGGTTCCCTCTTCCTTGGTGCAACAGCTCCTTGCCTCAGCCTTTGAAAATGAACTCTTTGGCTTTGCTTCCCACTCCTCTGTCCCTGATGCTTTTGTCAACAAATAAAATAATAATTCATTGGAGTCTTTTGCTCGAATGAAAGAACAGAAAACATGTTTAATTTCCCTTATTTTTGATAAGGACATTTTCTTCAGAAATTTCTTTCTGACAACTTTTCCGTCAATCCTACTCAAAGGTTCTCTGCATTGGGAGGCACAAAGCTGCTTTCCCAATTATGCTGCATTTCTTTGTAGATTCAGCTGAAGGAAAACATGTTAAATAAATCATTTGTTTCCAATTACTCAGTCAACTCTAAAAACAAATATGCACACATGTCTTTACATAGAGACTTAGCAGGCAGACCAAAATATTTGCAATTTTATGAGCTTATTGGAAAATAAAAAAGACAAATGTCTCTTCTGATTGTGAGCAGGTACATCATCATTCCTTGAGCATAATATGGAGGGCACTGGGGTGTTCTGTACTGCAGGTAACTAAAATAGGGTAAAATTGCAAGCCTATAAATATTACTCCATAAATGTTTATTTTTCAGATAAAAATAAAGATACACAGCTGTTTTAGTATATCTTTGCCTTCAGAAGAGTAATATATTACAGTGAAGATATTTTGATGGTGATTTCCAACAGCTGTGTGATCCTGTTCCCTGTTAAGATCATCTAAGTAGCAGAGGTGAGACTACAAGAGAAATGAGCACACAAGAGAACATCCTGGGGTATGTGCACAAACATATTTGTGGTTTCATTTTGTTTTGAGACTGTTTCACTCTGTTTTGGAAAACAACTTCTGCTGTCTCTTTTTCTTACTTTAGTAACACTTCTTTTGCATACTTTCTGTTGGTTTGGTTGTGTTGGCTTTGGTTTTGACAGTCCCAGGAGCTAGGTGCAATCCAGTGTTGTCAGGATTCTCACATTAAGGGTCCGGCTGAACCTGTCAACTTTACCGGTGGTCTGTCTGTAGTGGTCCTTTCCAGCTTTATCACCATCCAGTGAATGCTTTGTTTGCTGCATCTGCTGGCCTGGAAACAAGCTGCTTTTTTAAGCCCCCTCCTGGGACTGGTCCATCCAGGCAATGCTGTGGTGTTTGACTCATTCCTCAGAACCACAGCAGCAGGTAGTGATGCCTTAAATGGCTACCTAGAAACAGAGACAAGACAGGAATAAAGGAAAAAAGGTGGTATTTATTTGAAAGGCCTTCAGGTGCACACTTTGGGCTCCAGAGGGTCCTGCCTCAGTGGATCCCAAAATGGATGACAGGTCATGAGTTCTTCACACTTTGATATCAGCATAAATTCACCAACCAGAACCCAGCCAATGATGTGATTTCCCCCAGCTTGCCTCCCTCTCCCCAAGATGAAGGTTTACAGTTCTTGGTCTGGGTGTCCTTGGAGAGCAAGTTAGAGGTTTTGTTATGTCTATCTTAGCATAAGAGACTTAACAAGCTACAGGAAACTTCAGAGTTACACTAGCAGTATAGGATTTGAAAAATATAAAAGTTAAAACCTAAGACATCAGTAGAACAATTCACCTGTAAAGTATCCCGAACAACCACGCACTGATCCACACCCTCGCAGTCAGGTGAGGATATACTGTCCCAGGAAAAACGGGGGAAAGCATGGGATTATTGCACTGCATACAATCTTATGCTAACAGCTGGCAGAGACACCAAATTTCCAACCTGCTGCCCTGTGTCTGTTCATAACTGCAGATCTCAGCCACCCCTGTCTGCTTTTCCTGCTCGCTGAGGAAAGGGATAGAGGAGGATTACAGGGATCTTGGGTTTGTATTAGGCAAAATAATAACGCAATAATGTTGGGACTTCAGTCATCTCTGAACTAATCATATTTCCTCCATCTGCAAAATTATAGTGGAAATTGAAAACCTTTGAGCCTGTCATTAGCTCTATGATGTCCTCAAAAGACTTTTTGAAAATCCCAACTGTGGATTTTTGTCTCTTTCTGTTCACATACTTTACTTCAAAAGGAAAAGTTTTACTTCCATGTTGAGCCTCTGAGGTGTGAGAAATATAAACCAAAAGGTCCTGAAATTTCTTGTTCTTTTTCATGTCAAGAAATAGGATGATTGGTACAACTAAGCAACAAATGAACTTTAATAACATTGTCTACTTGGTATCTTCACAGTCATCTTTGTTCCAGGGAGAGATAGAGTGCTTGTGCAGCCCTAGAGTTTATGTAATTTAACAAGTCCCTTAAGCTTATCATGCCTAAACTCATGCTTAAGCATTTTTGTTACATGTTAATGAGCGCAGATTCAGCAATTTATCCAAGTACTCTCTTAACACTGGTTTTAGCTTTGCAGATTTCCCAGCAGGCTGCCAGCCTCCTCCAACTAATTGACCTGGCTTCTGCTTCATGAGAAAGGGAGAGCAATAAACAGGGAAACATTCTTCTCCTGCAGCAGAAAATGCCACTCTCATCTAGAAATCCTTTCTGACTTGACTGAGCTAGAGCTGGTAACTGCCTTGGCAAGAAAGTCCCTGGGAGTGCTCACCTTTAGAGAGACCAAACATCTCTCTGCTAAATCCTCTCAGCCTCCCACACACGTGTGCTTGTTTTTTCTTGGCCTTTCAGCTCAAAGAGAGAAGCTGAAAGCCCTAGGCAGCACTTTTTGTGCATGTGATTTCTGACACTGCAGGTCGTGGAAGTTTATTTCACCAAGAGAAATCAAATCTAAGGCCTTCCCACCAGGTGTCCTGTCCTAATGCCAATCAACACAGAAGTGGTACAAAATTATTTCATAATAAAAACTGGTATCATCACTCTCAAATGATGAGTAAAATAGACTTTACATCATCAATACTTTCAATTAATTCTCAATTGGGTCGAGCTTGGAGAAGTTCAAAAGAAGATTAACCACATCTTCACAACCCTGCTTGAAAACCTAGAGCTGTTATGAGTCCCAAAAATGTTCTGCCTGAGGCTTCCCCATCTTCTTGTTCATCTCCTGTGGTTTCTGATGGGGACATGGCAAGAGAAACAAAGGTGACAGAGGAGCCTTTTACCATATCCAGTAATGGTCATTTAAGGAGAAGTGGGCAATTACAGGATAACATGTCTAAGAGGTCTCTTCTGGCCCAGGTTTCATTGATGAATTTCAGTACAAGCACAGTACCCTGGCCTAAAGTGGGAGTAAGTATTTTTTAATGAGAAGTACAGATACTTTTGTATCTGTAGATATATCTGAAGATGCAGTTCCAGCAGGTGAAGCCTCATGAATTTATAAGGACTCAACATTGCTGGGTTTTTAATCCTTACAATGGAGAGGAAAACCCCACTGGGTTTGGAGATCTTTCATTTCCTGTATGTAAAATTCTGAGAGAATGATACAAAAAATCCTAGGCTGAGATTCCAGTTCCCATCCAAGCCACATCCTCCCTACACAAGCCCTTGAGTGCAAGTATTTCCCTTTATGGAGTGACAAGGACAAAATTGCCCTGAGCTGTCTAAATATACTGGCAAATTTTCTTATTTCTGGGGAGCAACTAGACCGGGAAAGATGATCTTGTGATTAAAATTCCAGCCTGAGACTCTGGATATCTCGGTTTACTCCTTGCTCCATTATTCACTTTTTACCTGATACAGGAAAGGCCACTTAAACTTGCTATAAGTTCACCATTTTAAAATATGCATAAACATATTTCCTTTTCCTCTGTCTTAGTTATTAGAATGTACATTGTTCAGATCATTGCCCAGTACTAAAGGGTATTTAGTCATTGCTGCAATAAAAATACATAAGAGCAATAAAACAACACTCTGAAAGACAAAAAAAATACGTGCTAGAAATGCATAATGTCTCCCATTTTCAGTATGGCTCTAAGTCCACTGAGAATTAGCCATGTGGTGGTGGTTCCTGGCCTTCCTGGCATCTCCAAGGGCTGCTCTGACCTGAGGATTCAATGGGCCACCTGCGAAGAGAGGACCACACTGCTGGTTTATCAGGCTCTGGCAGTGCTCTCACAGGTTGCAAGACAGGTCTGGTGAGCTGTTTGCACACATGGAGCTAAATGTAGTATATGTTAAGGCTATGAAAAACATAACTTTTAAAAGGACATCATATAAGACTGTGTATCAATCCGATATCGGTGCCAGATATCTGAGGAATTGCTATTTCCACCTCAACCTTGCTTTTTCTCCGGTGCCTTTGAAACATTATGTGTAGAAAACTCGTGTGTATGTGTTTGTGTGTGTGCATAGATACATGTGTTTGTGTGTTCCACCAGCATTCCCCCTTCTGCAAATAAACCACACATAAAGGAAAATCTTGGAAAAAACTGTGTGAAGTCTTAAGATCAAGGAACAATAGGAATTTCTTGAAGACGATTGAGTTGGACACAAAGTTAGGAACAGATCCAAAAGCTCTGTGAACTCAGCAGAACTGTACTGATGATGCTTTCACTCATTTACTGCAGAATTCTCCCAGAATGACCCTGCATAAGGCATTTCATTACATATATTACATAAGAATCATCAAAATAAAGTTAGTGAAATGAGAAAAAGTATTCAATATTAAACATTGACAAGAGCATTATTCATTACAAATAAGGGATCCAAATTAATTGAAGTAAAATTTTACTCTATGTATGACTGCAAATTTCTCTGGAGAGAGAGACTTCATGAAACCAAGGATGAAATGTTTGACAGCTGGGGGCAAAACCCTATCTGCTAATAAGATATGGCTTGAAAAGCATCTTACAGGGAAAGTTGACTTTAAAAAAAGCACTACCACCTTTGGAAAATATTGCCAGGTTACTGTTAACTCTGTAATAGAGTAACAGTACAGTAATAGCACGGTAATTGATGAAAAATAAAAGTGATTCCAGAAAAATCTCTGGCTATTCATTACAGCTTTGAAAATTCATCCTGTAGAAATATATTATTATGTAAATTCATGTTAGCCTAGCCCCATGTATTGCTTAGGGCGAGGCACACACAAATAGTCTCCATCTTCCAGCTGATACATGGTAAATTGCTGAAGTGCAGTAAATTAATCACATGCATGAACCCTTTTTGACAAATGACCTCTCATAATTACTCCTTTTCCTAAGGAGACTTCAAGACTAGAAATTTAATCATAAGGAGAGAAATTCCAGCAAATGATTCCTTCTAGTCCCAGACGTAAAATTTTGTATCTGTGGTTATACTGAACGCGGAAAATGACTTATTGCATTAATTAGTGGAAGCTTTTTCGCCGATTCACTCTTGGCAATCCATGACATGGGTGGTGCCACAGGTGTAAGACACGAGGCGTGAATCAAAGCAGACTCTGTGAATAACTACTGCCGCTGCTCAGCAGTGCCATTTACCCACGCGATGGGAATGTGCCTGCGTCCGAGCCCCTGCCAGCAGAGGTCGGCCCTTTCAAAGGTAACCTCGGACAGCAAGGCACTCACTCCTTCCCACGGCAGTAAGGAGCTCGCTCCCTTTTAAACCCAACCTGCAGCAATTTCCCTGCAGCGCCAGCGGAGCAATCATTTCAGCAGGAGCAGTGGACAGTTTGACCCCATTTAGTGTCTGCAGACCCAGACCTGTGTGATTTTGTCCCTGCCCACACCGGGTCAGCAGCCCAGAGCACTTCTTGCTGCTGCCACTCTCATCCCCCCACACTGTGGGGCTGCCGCAGTGCCAGCAGGGAGCTGCCAGCCAAGCCTCTCTGCCTGGGAGAGCTGCGAGCAAGAGATAAAATAGTTCTCCAGCCGAGGCTGAGAGCAAGAGGAAGCATATTCTCACCCAAGGCATGAGAAAGCTGTAAAACAGCACGATACGTGTGGGAAGGAAATGGAGCCTGACGGGTTCATATCATGAAAGCAGCGAGCGTAACCCATTAAAAGATTTTGCTATTACTTAGTGCAGTTGTAGCGTGAAGATACCGCAGGGTGGGAGTCCTGGCTCTGACCACAGCACCACAGCTCAGGGGAGAGCCAGACCTGCTCCTCTGCGTGCCTGTGTGTCAGGCTGCGTGTGATGTAGGTCAGGGCTCTGTCAGAATACACCCACTGTTTGTTCAGCATTCCGCTCCTCCTCTCCTCTCAGAAACGGGGGAAAGAAACAAGAAAGGGAAATTTATTTGTCCGTGAGGCCTTTTTAAACAGACGAGGTAATTACCTGAGTACATCTATTATATGCAGAGCTGCTCCAATCATCACAAAGCACGATTGCTAAACTATAATTAACTGCCAAACACCCAACCCTGTTTAAGTCACTTTAATGCAGGGACATGGAACAAAAATTTCTATTGTCAATCCCATCGTGCAGTGTCAATGAGAGGGTGGGAGGCCAAGAGCAGGGCTTTGCCCTGAAATACATATCTTCAGCTCACTGTGTCAAAAATTCTTAACACTGTATTTTTTTTTAGAACAAGTCTACTAAAGAGAGTTACTAAACATACATCAGCAGCCCAACACGGCACTAACGGGAGCGTGCGGCAATCAACCAAATGGACCGAGCGAGAGCTGGGAGGAAGAGAGTGTGGGAGAATTTCAAGTGAATTGATGTGTTCATAAAAAATGAGAAAGAGTCCAGAAGGCTCAAGGTTCCTGTTCAAGGAAAGGCAGAGGAGCAGTGCAAGCTCTAGGAGGAGGGTTAAAGAACTTGAGCTGCAGAACTTGTGGAGCTACCAGGGCACAAACCCCACTCCTCCTCCCCACTTCGGTGCAGGTTGGGCTAGTCACGGGCATTTCTTGAAGCCAGGTGCTGTGGCCTGTTTTTATCCTTTCACATCTGCCTCCAGGGGAGGAAGATGCATCAGTGGGACCTGGACATTTCCCTTAGGTCAGCAGCGCTAACACCAGAGCAGTGCTGATGCCATGGCTGTTTGGGGCACCTGGAAGGAGTAGCTGGGTTGTAGTTCCCCATTTCTTCTCCAGGCCCCAAATACTCTGATGACAAATGTTGGGAACATGGGTTTCAATGGTTTCTGAGACAGTTTGGCTGTAGCAGTCCCTCAGCAGCCCATGACATCATCCAGCATCATGTAGTTCAGGTATAAGGGAGCAGGGTTTTGTCCTGTTTTTACTCCCTTTCAGGTCTGCCCAGTTCGGTTTCTTAGAGCTTCAGATAGGCTTTAGTTTTGCTTCATGTGCCTCCATTTTCTGTGCCCAGAGAATGCAGGAGTTCAGCTGGCTGCAAACCTATGCCCACAGAGAGAGGGTCCAGCTGCAGCCCAGTCTGACCCCTACTTCTCCTTTGAGGAATTGATGCAAAACCAATGCCAGCAGCAAGTGGGGTGGATAACACGGGAAGTCAGTGTCTCAGCATGCTCAAATCCTAACTTCATGTGACTGTGCAAACAACATGTCACTCATAAGCCTTGAGCCGAAGACCTCAAAGGCTGCAGAAAGTGTCCCTGGGGAAAGAGAAATTACCTGGAAATAAAGTATTTTTCCTGCTCAGCTCTGCTCCACCCTTCTCATCAAATCTACCCTGAGCAGCAGAGCCTGTTCCAGGGCAGAGCCACGCCAGAGCACCCCTGGAGACTGGCAACATGAGCAGATGTCTGCAAACATGGTCCTCCTGCTTCTCACCCAGCACCAGGAACTGCTCCACAGCCATCTCATCACGAAACCTCAGGGGTTTGGGGAACTGCAGCTGCCTAGAGACAAAAGATGCCCATGAAGCATTGGGTGGGGGTGCCTAGTTAATGAAGCACTGTGAGAGAAGTACTCATACATTCACAGGCTCAACACTGTCACCACTCAGAGGCATTGGACTGGACAGGTTCTTACTGCTGTCATTACTCCAATGTCACTGTGCTTGCCACTTTTCAGACCCTCTGGGATAAGTAATCACAGCCACCATTTAGTTTTGGTTAGAAATACCTGTACCTACAGTAGGATAAGTCAGTTGCTGTATGGAGCTCATACTGTACTCATAGAACAGCCACCTTGGCTCTCTGTCCACACAAGAAAGCAGCAGTAGCAAAGCCAGGCCACTACAGCTGGTTCCCTAACTCATATCCAAGTATCCAGTGGCTGGGAAGAATTACAGAAGACCAGAGCAGGAAGAAAAGAAACATCTTGTTTCCCTACCCCCATTCTGTAATTCCACAGAGCTCAAAATCAATTTGACTGTGCCACAAGCATGGAAGGATAATCAGGAGTCACATATATTTTCTTAGAGTGCTAAAAGGGAAAAAAATCAAGCAGAGGATAAAGCAATAGAGGGTTTTTTCTTACTTTTTCTAGTCCTAAACTTACTGGAAGTCAGGGGCATGCATTCAGGGAGGCCCCCAGAGACACCCCTGTCCTGCAGTTGACTTTACCCATTGAGCAGATTGCTTAGTTGCATTTACACTACCTGACCCACTTTTCATCTCCCTGTTTGAAGAAAAAACAAAACCATACAGAAAATCAAGCACAGTCCAGATGCACTTAAGAGGGGCTTTGAACTGTGAATCACATAGAAAGGAAACTTGAGGGAAAGAGAGACCTCATTTTACCCAGGAAACAGAAGGGACCAGTGTCATAACCTAAACTAGATTTACTCCCCAGTCCTGCCCCACACCATCTTTCATGACTGCTCTGAGACACTGTTCTCAAAGTTCTGCATAACAAATGTCATAATATGGCCTCACAAATTATTTTTCATCCAAGTGAGAATGAATGGACTTGGGCTTCAAATGAAAGACAACTTCCAGCTCTTTCAGGAGGAAAATCTTCACATATGTTTCTATGCACATGTACTCACACATACAATGAACAAATTTTGTCTATTTGCAACCAAACCAGACAAATTGCAGGCAGTCCACCCAACAAAGTTTCTCCTACTATCTTGCATTTGTTAACATAACACATCATGGTGTCCTATTTTCTCTTGCATTTTTAAAAGTGAGAGCTCTAGAGTAATTTAATGTCCCCATTTACCACGAGTTTTATTGAATATAGAAATCAATAACAAACTGCTGGTCAATAAAGAGCTGTTTATGGAAGGGAAAAGCTTCTTGCAGGTGCTAAAAAGAGGAAAAAAATAGAGAAATAATTAATATGTGTTTGACAGTGGCCACTGGGCTGTAACTAATAAGGGGAATGTATCATCTGTTAGGAGAAAGTTTTCATTTCACGGCTGCCTTGAAGACCTGGGGACATTTCTCTGGCTGTCTACAAGAGCCAGGCATAGGTAGTTACATCAGATGGATGTTTTAGCCAAGCAAGGAAAACTTTTTTCGTCTCTTTCAAAGTACTTACTGTTGGGACAGAATAGTTTCCTCCAGTTCCCAGCAAGTCAAAAACCACTTTTACGTTCCTGTGAAGGAGGACACAGACCCTAATACCCTCATCATCACCATGCTCATCATCTGACTGTATCTGTTGTCTCATTGTGGTGTAGATCCTGCTCCCTCACCAACACAGATCTTCTAGTTTTTTCTGCAGGGCTGAAGCTGCTAACTGCAGCTTACCACCCTATCAGCTTGCCATGGTTCAGTGATCTTTGTATCATCCAGCAGAAAGAAAGGCTGACACAGACCTAGCCCAATTCACTACAGAAGTGATGATATTCTACCCCCATCGAACTGGAGAGGACCCTGGTCACCAGAATGGGGTGGCTGCTGCTCATGGGAATAAAGCAGCAGGGACAGGAAGAAAAATGTTGCTCTGGTACTCTGCCAAGTAGTAAGAAACAAGCCCTCAAAGTGATGGAGGACTAAACACATCAACTGAAATTCACAAATGAGTTATTAGATTTTTTTTAGGAACTTCCTCTGTTCCCTCTGCTTTACAAATCCTGCAGTGAACTGCTCCAGATAGTCTGGGTGCCATGTTCACCTCTGCTCAACCTCACTGCTGTGACCCAGGGATCCAAACAGAGATCACACAGAGCAGGTGCTGTGCACAACCTTTGTTTGTCAGATTATAACATCATTTCTTCCTTTCCAAATGAAGACAGAAAGATGAAAGAAGGGGATTGCAGCAGGAAATAGTGAGTCTACAAGGCAGATTTCAAATCCTTTGCCTTGACAGCCAGGCTCTCTCACCAAGGTTTTGTGGACATATTCCTGCTGTTATATCGTACAAACAAATGCACTTTTTACCTTCTTTTGCCCCATAAGGTTTTATTTTCTCCTTCAGTGCTATCACATTTTAGTTAGAAGTGATCACTCTACATTATCCCACTGTTCTGACCCCTCAGGTGCTTCAGCTATTAGATTAGACTGCCCCATCCGTGAAGGCAAGGATATTGATATCATCTGTACATCCATCCTGATGAACTGCTAACCACTACAAGATCACCTTGAGGGAGGAGGCATTTAAAATGCCCAAGAAATGAAATTTAGAGGGGGAAAAAGACAAAGAAAAAAAAAAAAGACACTTGCCTGCATGGGGTACAAGTTCATGGAATAACAGCTCTCAGCAGAGAATATCTGCTTCTGATGAGAAGTCGCTGAGTTGCTGCTGCTGTTGTTTTTTATAGGAGTATGAACAAAGGACTGAACTGCTCAGGTAGGAGAAATAATTGAGCCTGTAATCAGTTATAACTCTCCAGATGGAGCCTCATTAGCTTTTCAGGCAACTTACATTAAAATTCTGTGAAGTTCATACCAAAGTCCCAACAAGTCAAAGATCTCCCAAGCATGTCTGTGACCTGTGAGGATCCCTTGTAGCCCTCGCTGCTGCAGTATTTTAGTTAGAGAGGCAATGAGGAGAATGCTCCAGCTCTGAATGCAATCCATTCACAGCGGCAACGCGAAGGCATCAGGATGTACACAGACTGACATTTGGTATATTTAGGGTTTAATCTATATGCAAATTTCTTGAACACACTTCAATAAAAAAATAATTCACAAAAATTTATGTTTACAACTTTGGGTGTGATTCTTTATGTCTTTAACTAATGGTCTCAGATCTGTACTGTTGTATTTCCAACACAGAGCTGATAAATTGTTTGAACAGAAGCAGAACTGAACGTTTCCTTTTGTAAATACAGAAGAGATCTGAGAGTGTTTCTAGATGAGTAACAAGCACTGGTAAGACACACAAGACCTCTAGCAGGTTTAAAATTGCACTTCCCTCTCCCTGTCCCCAGCCCACTTGTCTTTTGAACAGGCACACAGAGCAGCATGGATGCTCCAGCTGGATCTTCATGTTAGAGAATCACTGATGAGGACTCTGGACACCTCTATGTAGGTCATGTGCCCCACAGTCTAAACACAGAATGCAGTTACTTGAAGATTTGCAGAAAGTGAGAAACCAAAATATCATGGAGGAGACCCATGCCATTGTTGCAAGTGAACTCTAACCAAACTAATGTCAGGTCAGGAGCATTCCTAAAGACACACAGTACTGCCAGCAGGAGCTAAGACCTCCAGGGGATCTGGCTAGACTGAATATAAAAAAAGAAATTTGCATCAGAGACATCATATTAGGGCCAGAAAAGGGCCTTAAAAAAAAAGACATAGGTCACTACATCCTCTAGTTCCTCCTACAATGAGAACAATAACTCTTCAAGACAGCCAGCCTTGATTGAAAGTCTTCAAGCAATGGAGATTCATCATCCCATTAATTCTCACAATTTCTCATTTCCATGGCAGTGAAACAGTAGTTTTCATGCAAAATGAGAAGCAGGCATTTTGAAAGGAAATGCTCATACATACAGAAGGAATGAATCACAAATGCTCACACTTAATATCCGCTTAAATCTCTCACAGCAACATGGAGGTTATAAACAAGAGACCCAACAATTTTCAGATCTTTATCTAGATGCAATGTTCTTTTTAATCTTAAATCCTATATAATGCAGGAAATGCTAAAACATATACTTTTGCATATCACCAAGCAATTCATATGGAGATAGTTTAATTGCCTAGTTCAGTAGGAGCCACATTAGTTATCTGCATGTAATTTCCAGAATATTTTATTCATATCATGTTTGTAGAAAGACTGAAAAAAAAGGACTATGTGCACTTTGATGGCTTTCTCTTAAAAAAGTAAGAATATTTACATGCCATATCTGATTTAAAATGTACCAGTTAGTAATACTGAATTGGGAAAATTTGAATATAGTTTCAAGGCAAAGTACACGAGGAATACATAGAGGCAAGTTAAGAGCAAACCTGTTGCATGCAAAATCAATAAAAATATTCATTAAAAACCTTGGCTGCTCAGAGTTAATGGCTCTCTTAGAAGGCTTTCAAACACCTTAAGGGGAAGACAATGCACAATGAAGACATTTAATTAACCTTAACTCTGACCCCCATAGCAATAGTATTCACATATCTTGCAATCATTATTTCTTCCCTACCTGATATGCACCTCTGAGAGCACACTTTCTCATCACCTCCTCATCACATGGATCTTTCCGTGCTCTTCTAAATTTCTCCAAGATAAGCATAAGGGACACTTAATGAAATCACAAAAGGAATCATAGGCAACGAAATGAGATTAAAGATAAGCATAGATGGAGATCATCTCTTCTGCTGGGAAGGGAAAATCTTCAAGATATGAGAAGATGATGTGTAGTAATGCAAATGCAGCTGTTCCTCTCCCCTGGCTGCACCACAACAGGAGATTGATGAAGAGAGGGGGAGAGTTACAGGGAGAGACAATCTTTTTTTTGACACACAAGAGAAACTACATGATTCTGGGAATGAGGAATGCTGCCAAACCACCCTGTTTTCTTGATTCCCTGTCTGTAAGAAGTCATAATCATGGCTTTCTCATGGACACCCAAGTAGCAAGCCCTATGGAGGTAAGATGAGGGATGGAAGGAAGAGACTGATCCAGGTTGTTGCTCAGAAAACTTCCCAGGTTTCTGCTAACACTCTTTGGAATTCCCCCTCCCTCAGCACTGCAACCAAGATTAGAACCTAAGACTGGGAATTGTTAAGAGATTTACCTTCCAAAACCTTTTTAACTCAGCTTCCAAATGCACAGCTAATTCACACAAGATTGTAAAGAACTCCTGAAAAAATACCATCTGGGAAAAGGAAAAGACTGAGGATTTTAAAGATGTGAATAAGAAACACCTGATTTACAAGCGTCCATAGGGGTCTGTGAGGACAGACAAATTTAATGGAAAGGGAAAGAAATCCTACACTTTACAGAAATTCCTGCTATGGGAGGTGATTTTAGAAAAGTGTCATTTCCTTGCCCCACAAAGAATACTCACAAAAGAACCAAGCAGGTCTTAAAAAGGCAGATCAGCTAAAGGTCGATATGCATTAAGCCTTCAGCTGCACTGGATGGACAAAAAGCACAACTGAAAGATGTATTTGAAAGTTATTTGGAGAAGAAAAGAACTATCTGTTCTGCACAATTACAAAATAGACATCCTAAGATAGCAGTTATGTGAAATAGCACCAAAAAAACAGAATGTAGACTATTTAGGAAAGTAAAATTTAGTCTAATATGGGCTATTTTTCCTTGACTTGTAAAGGCAGTATACTTTTAGCATAC
Source organism: Erpornis zantholeuca (assembly GCA_013400515.1). Lineage (NCBI taxonomy): Eukaryota > Metazoa > Chordata > Aves > Passeriformes > Timaliidae > Erpornis > Erpornis zantholeuca. The sequence goes on along the minus strand of VZTN01001974.1, from coordinate 118,501 downwards.
CAAGTCGTAACTGTGAACCCAAAAATCCTCTTAAGTCAACAAAGAGACTGCCATTTACTTTATCAGACTATAAATCCAGTCCCAAAGAAGATAAGTGCAATGTGTGTCATTGATAAATGATGGAACTGAGGAGAGCTATTTTCCAGCCATAACCAGTTCCTTTGAATTCAGCCAAGTGCAGCTCATGGCTGAAAGTGTCATCCCCTGAAGCACAGCCTCTGCCAAGGCAGCACATGGGCTTTTTAAACAGAGCAGGACTGCAGCAGCTCCTGCTGTGGACAGGAAAGCAGCTAAAACGCTCACATGAGGGCCAGGAGCAGGCACCATGCTCTAGGAGCCCTGGGGGATCCCCTAGCTAGCCCATGGTTGCCCAGAGGTCTGTGTGTCTGTTTCAACATCTGGAAATTTCAGAACAAATATTCTTGTGTAGCCCCTCTCAGGCTGTTCAGGACCAGGAATTCAGTGTCAGGAGAGATTATATGGCTCCTTCAATCAACAGATCCACTCCCTTGGAAGATGATAAGATGAGCCAGCCTAGAGGGATCTGGACAGGCTGGATTGATGGGACAGGGCCAACTGTATGAGGTTCAACAAAGGGAAGTGAAGGGTCCTGCCCCTGTGTCACACAACCCCATGCAGCAGCACAGGCTGGGGGCAGAGTGGCTGGAAACCTGCCCAGGGGAAAAGGACATGGAGGTGCTGGTCAAGAGCAGCTGGACATGAGCCAGTGTGTGCCCAGGTGGCCAAGAAGACCAATGGCACCTGGTGTGTATCAGAAATGGTGTGTCCAGCAGGAGCAGGGTGCTGATTGACCCCTGTGCTCAGCACTGGCGAGGCCTCATCTTGAACACTGGGTTCAGTTTCGGGCCCCTCATGACAAGAAAGACTTTGAGGTGCTGTAACATGTCCAGAGAACAGCAACAGAGCTGGGGAAGGATCTGGAGCACAAGTTCTATGAGGGAATTGGGATTGTTCAGCCTGGAGAAAAGAAGGAGGAGGAGACCTTATAATTCCCAGAAACTTCCTGAAAGGAAGGTGTAGTGAGGTCTAGTTAGGTCCCCCCTCCCACATTACAAGCAATAGGACAAGGTCTTAGGATTATCAAGGTAGGTTTAGATTGGATATTAGAAAAACTTCTTCACTAAAAGGGTTATAAGGCACTGGAACAGGCTGCCAAGGGAAGTGGTGGAGTCAGCACCCCTGGAGGTATTTAAAAGATGTGTGGATGTGGCACTGAGCGACAAGTTAGTAGTGGACGTGACAGTACTGGGTTAATTGTTGGACATGATGCTCTTAGAGGTCTTCTCCAATCTAAACAATTGCTGATTCTATTATTCAATCCTGTTTCATTAATGAGATTCTATGTGATGATATGCCAACCTATCCAACCTGAGGGCAATGGCCTTTTGCACCCACATGCAAAGTAAAATATCTGAAGTCATTACTTGCTGGAGCAGACAGCCTCTGCTATATCATGTCATCATGCAGACTGTCAAAATAAATGGCTTTGAAAGATCTGGTAAAAGATACCAGGGGAGAGGCAGACAGATGGCTCAGATGGGAAAAGACAAACTCTTCATCAGAGCTCTGATTTGAGCTCACAGAGTCTTAGTTGTTTCGTTAGACTTGACTTTTCAAGAGCTTGCAGACCTTCCTGTATAGGCACTCTGACCTTCCTGCAGGTGAGCTGAGATAGCATGGAGAGTCCAGACCCTGTCTGAAAAAGCTGCTACAGCACTGCTCTTGTTTCACAGGTAGAAACTGAGCCCTACATGTAGCTCCAACACCCAGGCTTTGACTGTGCTTGCTAGGAGTGAGCCTGGTGGCACCTTGCAGCAGCAAGTTTGGTCTTTTTCTTTGAACCGGACGTGGAAGGGCCAGGCAACACCCCTGGCCTTCATTATTCCCACTTGAGCACCATCCATGGGTCCTGGGTGTTAGATCAAATCCCTGGGACCTTTTGCTTGAACTGCAGAAGAATCTCTCTGGCAGCAGATATGAATGACTTTGTGATAAATAATTCCCTCCCTGCTCTTTGAAATCCATATGCTGCTGATAACTCAGCTATTGAGTCATGCTGGAAAACAGTGGAGATCTTTTGCTCTACCAGCTCTTGTTTTAAGCCTAACTGCTAGTTCAGTGGAGCCATGAATTTTTGCCTCCTTGCATGTAGTATTTTTTTAGATAGCATTTTGCTATCTAAAGCAGGAAAAGCATGAGGAAAAAAACCCCTCATCCTAGAAGGAAATTAGCATCCAGCAGCCTAATAACCCATTCTCTGCATCACATGCAGGGTGGTGTAATTAAACCCATAAAATATTCAGAATTGATCTCCCCATTTGGAAGATACACTTGCAACAAAACTAATGATGGCTGCTGCTGTGTGCCTAGGAGAGGAGATCTCCCCCAAAAGGCTGTTCTCTGATTATTTACCAATGCACCCCATGGCAAATGATGTTTGCAGGTCTCCTCTCACCCTGAAAATACCAGGACTGCATTAAACTTCCTACCTGTGACTTCCACTAAACAAAAAGGCTGCCCCAATAAAGGATTTGTTTTGATTGTCTTCGTTTCATTCTGTAAGTGTGGAAGTCTCTTCAGGTCTGTTGTGTTCCCTTTAGAAGCAGGACAAATTCCCTAATTTAGAAAGTTTTAAAAGAAGGATGGGAAGTCAAGACAAAAAACCTTTTAATCAGAGTTCATTGACAATAATGTTTTAAACCGTACAGTAAACAGAAGAAGTCTGATATGCTTTAAGACGATGTCTTTAAACTCTGTATTACATTTTTGTTCTCTGCTTTCTACCCCTATTTCAGCCACTGCAGTGACATCTTTGTCATGTCTCTTCATGCTCCAGGGCAGGGTTATGAAGCCACTGCTCTCCTTTTAAATTAAGTGTCTCAGAACAATTTCATAGATCTCCAGACTGATGCCTCCTGCCAAGTGTCCATCCACCTCATCCCAAGGAAGAAGATGAGGAGCCCTGTAGCCAGGCCCATGTCTGCTGCACTAGACCTGCTGCAAAACTGCACTTATCCCAACCTATTACATGGAACAAAACCTATTACTAAAACCTTGGACATCAGAGCCAGTAATGGCAAGAACATACATTATAATCTAGTAGCTTCTCCCACTGTATTTCATTCTGAGAACCAGATATTCTTCTGGCATGTGTAGCTAAGAGAGCTAGTGCAGCCTGAGATCCACCCTGCAGCCAGCTCTGAGCTGGAAGAAAATTATTCCCACAATTCAGCTTAATTTTACTTCCTGTCTCTTTCAAAAAAAAAAAAAAAAAAAGCTGTCTTGTAGAGAACATTGGATGACTCCCCTTGATTTACAGCTGGAGCTGTAGGAGAGGTAAGAAGTAATTATGGCCTCCTTCCTAAATGTCTTACTTCTGAAAGCCAAAAACAATCTGAATAAAAAATTAATTGATCAATATTCTCCCACCATTTTTCACCAATTAAGACTGTAAGTTAGTATTCCTTAAATAATGTGCCAGAGAAAAGGCTTCATGGGCTCAGCCTTGGCTGTTCACCTGTGAAAATTAAATATGCTTATATTTTTATGTGATAGCAATTATGTAACTTATTTTTGGAAGTAAATAATTCAGCACAGATGAGATGCTCAACACAGAAGGATGGACTGTGCCTGTGTTTTGCCTACTGATAAGGGACAGTTTTGCTGCCCCTTTGAATGCCTGCAGCACCATCATTAACCTCTGCAAGCATCTTGAGAGAGAAATATAAAATAGCCCTCCCAGCAAAGCTAAATTCCACTGCCAGCTGACATTTGTTTCTTATTATCTATACATTTGTCTAATTAAGAAGATATAGTGCCATTTTAATTTTCATATAAACTCTTAACTTCAATGGGGATGCATTCTGCAAACCAAACAAGGATTTATTAAGATAATAAAGCAAGCACTTCATAAAAATTTAAATGCCTGCTCTGAGCATCTTTTGTGTGGAACTAAGAGGCCAAACCAGGGGAAAGATCTGCAGCAAACCACTTCAGCATGCCCATGCCCAGGCACATGTGTGAAGTTGGTGTGTGCAGGGGTGGCTCCCCAGATCTGAGGCCACTTGCCCCCACAACACCTAGACGTCAGCAGGATTTTAGCTGCGTGCCAGCCTTGCACCTTTTCAAGCACAGGGGTGCCCTGGTTCAAATTAATGGATTCATTTACAAGGACCTTGGCTGGGGGGGAAGGCATATTAGTTTCCTTTGCTTCTGCTGCATCGTCTGTTTATAACAACATAGTTAATCAAAGGAAGGGGAGATGAAGATCTTTTTTTGCCAGTGTGGCAGGAAAGACCGTGAAGCTTTAATTGACCCCTCGAGAGACAAAGTGAAAAGCTGGTGGAATGAGTTGAATTTTTAACACAAGGGCATGTTTTCCTTTCAGTTCTGCTCTAGAGACTAAAAGAAAGGGTCATGCTCCCAGCTCCTGGTTGCCCTGGGTGCAGCTGCTGCACTACCTCCTTACCTGAGTCACTGCAGAAGCAATGCAGCTATTAATACCTCAGGGTAACGGCTCACAGTAATCCCTTAAACCCCGTAACTGAAAAAAAATGGCCACTGCTGACTAATGATTTCGAGGCTGGGGCATAATGGATTGACTTCTGGATAAGGTGTCTGAGGATTTTTTAGTGATTGGTAGCTCTGCCTCTCTTCTCAGGGCTGTTCAAGCTGTCCCCAAAGGCAGCATGCCCTGGATCAGTCAGGCAAAATAGTCCTTTGAGACCAGGGCTGGGAGGGACAAAGGGTGTCCCACGTGCCATGTCCTCCATCCCTCCCCATACACGGAGACACCAAGGTGGACTTAGCAGTCACAGCACTGGCAGGCTCCCAGCAGGGTGGGTGAGGAAGGACCATGGTCCTTGTGACTGAAGCAAAATTTTGCAAAATTAAAGAGGCTGAGAGAAGGGACCATATAGCACACATGATTTTTCGGGGGTTTTTTGAAGGGGGACTGAAAAATTCCAATCTCAGCATTTAGAAAGGTGGGGAAGGAGGAGAAGATTCTCGGAAATACTCGAAATGTGATGAGAAATTCCTGGAGAGAACTGGTGAAGCGTGCCTGCTGTCCCACAGGGTTTTACCTGGCAAACTGTTCCAGTATCAAATCAGATTTTCCCCCTTTGCCTTTATTTCTGGGTGGGGAGAGAGACCGAGAGGCTGAAAATACATGTTACAGCACAGGGCAGAAAAGGACAAGCTTCCTACTCTCTCCTCCTTCCCTGGCCATGACCTACAGCAAGACTGCACAAAACTGGGGACAGGCAGGGATTAGCTGGCTGGCCAGATGAGGAAGGATGTGCTCAGGGGTAGTTTGTAATAGGAAGACCTGTCCATGTTTGCCCTCCACAGAATGGACAGCAGGCTCCAGTGGTGAAGGCTACTGAGGATTGCGACAATTTGCTCCCAGTGCAGCGTGTGAACCCTGCATCTCCTTTCTTTCCATTCTCCTGGAAAATCTGAAGTGCAGAAGCAGCATTTTCCTTAGTGGACCTGGTAGTCAATAGGCTGTCACAAGTTCCAGCTGATAATTGATGTTTTAATACATGGAAATTCCTGGAGGAGACAAGCCTATAGCTTTCAGATGCTATAGCAAGGAATCCTTCTAGCCAAGAAAAGCAGATGATCTGCTTACAATTTTGCACAATCACTCTGCAGATGTGGACACCTATGTGAAAACAATGAGAAAAAAGTGGGTTTAGATAGAGGCAATGGCTTCTGTTGAAACTAAAAGCTTTTATTTCTTCTAAAAATCATTCTGCTCTTCTCTTCATACCATTGCAGCTCCAACAGTACTATAAAAAATAATGAACATCATAGGCCATGTGGCAAGAAAAACTAAACAGCACCATAGCTGCTACTCACTTGACTTAAAATATTCTAGTTGGATTTTCTCTCCGCTGTAACAAACATTATGTTTTTCCTCTTCTTCTCTAATAACTGTGACACAACCACACTGCAAGAAAGTTCCTGCAAGCCCCCAGCGTTGTGCAGCCTCATTAGTAGCTTTGATTATTTATTCGGCACATCTCCAGCTTGCCTGAGTGGCTGTGAGACTGTCAGTCCTGCACACTGATTCATATTGCCAGTGGTTAGTGCAGTTCAAGTGCCAAAGGCAAGCCAAAGGGCAAAGTCAAAATAGGTAATAGCATCAGATATTGGGAAAAGTAACCAATGCATGTAATGTCAGTGACCTCGTGGTGACCCCACTGAGCTGTTTTTTTAATGGGAGGCACTGAAAATGAAGATTTCATGCCTAGGGATGTATTGATAACTTCATGGAAATGACCACAGCCCTGCACTCTTTTTCTATTAGCTGTTCTTTTAATGATTGCTAATCTTGTTTTAAAACAAGAAAAACTGCAATTTAGTTGAATGCTCTGGGTCTACAGGGAGGTTTCATTTCATTCTTCCCTTGCTTTCTCTGAAGCACCAGATGCTAGACAGGATTAGACAGCAGTTTGAACTAGAATGCAAAAAAATAGCCTTAAGAAACATTTGCATTGCCTTAAAAGTCCTTTTGGAACCAGGCCTCCAGATTTTGGTCCTCATTTGAACCAGCTATTATTTCCTTCACTGCAGCAGTGTTAAGGAGGTTGACTGAAAGTCAGAAAAGTTGTCTTACATATAATGGCCCTGGGACAACTGGCCAATGACCCATTGACCATCTCCAGCTTTTAGTGAGAAGAACAGGAACATACTTTCAGCCTTGTCTGGAAATGCCTCGTTTTGATCTCTTTATCTTACACTAGAGGAAAAAACAGCCCACTCTTTGTTTTGTGGGAATCATGTTTTTTAGAAGCATTTCCTCAAATCAAATCCTCACCTAGAAATTCTTCCCCACTATGCCAAAATATAAGCAAGGAATATTATTGCCAAAGCAAGCAACAGATGAATAAATAATAGCTTTATTTTTAACTTACCCCTTACAAGGCATTAGGACCCCAAAGCTGTCCCAGAGGAGTTGTACTGTACCACCACTGGGTAAATAGAGATTTTCTGGTTTGTGAAGCCCAAATCATCCATATTCATGTCAAGTACATAGAGTTCCTGTCAAAAAGGCTTTAATCAGACACAAAGCAGAATGTAGGTTACTCTTGCACCAATAGCTCCTGATACAGTGATCTACAAAATGTCATAGCAACCAGTCCTGCAATGGGCTGGATTTTCCCTGAGCTCTATCAGCAACTCAAATCACGTCTTGGGATGCAGGCCAGAGCAAGGAACAAGCCCCAGGAACTGCCGGCACCATGCTCTTCAAGCTGAGAAGTGCCTAAGTTATAAGAGGAGTAAAAAGACATGAAGTGAAAAAACAGAAAGAATTCAGACTGAAACTGTTCTTTCTTCTGGTGTTAAGCAGTAGATGAAAGCTGGAGCATTATGTTCAGGACCCAGCCTTTGAGAAGGCAAGTTCTCCACTCCATAGGGGTTCCCGGGATGGGATTTTCCTCCAGGTACAACATCCTTCCCAGCTGCCAGTCTTCCTAGCACCCTTAAGGATTATCTGGCTGTGCTGTGACTTTCCCAACATACCAGCTTGTAACAGGAGAGACACATCAACCCAGATACACTCCTCCAGTTCCCCAAAACCCTTGAGAGACCAGAACTAGAGAACTCTCCACCTGGAGGGTCATAACCTGGATATTTCAGGAGTACTTGAAATTGTTTGTGCTGTGTAGAACTCATGGGGCACAGCGTGGCCATAATGTGGCCATGATGTGGCCTCAGACACAGAAGCCCAGCCACAGAGCATCCCACAGCAAGGCCCAGTGTTATGGCTCCCACCACATCTTCAAAAAGCCCTCTGGGACCCCACTGCTGTACAGCTGGCAGCTCCAGCAGCCAGGCAAAGCAGCTTTTCCCACATTTCCTGTTTCCCTGTGTTTCCTCCCAAGTCTGTCCTTCACACTGCAATCAGCCTTCAGACACCCTCATTTCCTTGAAACTCAGATTCCCATCTCTTCACACTCACACCGCGTACTCCTTGTACTCTGCTGGGGACAAGGAGAAAAGGGGAAGGGGTCCTATCCCCCTTCAGGAAATGCTAATTAGATTTTTTCAACCTGCTCCCTTCAAAATGTACTGTTATGGACCAATAAATTGCACACCCAGAGGTGACCTTCCCCAAATAAACGATTACTTAAGGATTAGTCACGCAGCTGTACCGAAGGCACATGGCTGGCTTTGCAGGAAGGATTATTGTAGCACAGATGAATACAGATGACTCAAGCAGCCAGGACAGGGACCAGTCCTTCCTCTTCAGCTGGGTGTAAAGCTTCAGGCTTCAGGTCTGTCTACCTGTGTTTGGCGTCTCTACTTACAGTACCGCAGCTGGTAATTATGAAAGAAAGGAAATCCTTCACAAAAAGAAAGAGTGACAAACTGAAAAAAGCATTTGGCTCTCTGAAAAGATCTTGATCAATGCACTTAAAATTCTTCCCCCTCCAACTGGCAGATTCTGAAGGACAGTGGAAAGGCAAGAACTTTCTGAAGCATTTTCAGATGCAGAATGCAGAGGGGTACCCAGGGAGCTCTTGGAGCAGCCTGAGCACATGGCCCTCAGGCTGCACAGCAAACTCCTCTCCAAAGGGCCATTCTCAGAGCGAGCTGGAGCTGGGGAGTTTGTGTTCTCCTTCAAAACCAGGAGCTGCCCTCCCTCTAAGGAAAAATGTTCTCTGCAAGTCCATAATTCATATTTTAGCCTTGATGGGATGAAAAGAAATGCTACAGCTGACTTCACTAAAGGTTTCAAATCAACCCCATTATCTGATACTTTAATAATTGCAGCTTTTAGCATAGTGAAGCCCAGTTTCTTAGGATGCAGCAGATGCCCTTTGATTGCTCTGCATTTTTCCCTATTGCTAATTTAGGATAATGGTTGGACTCGATAATCTTAGAGATCTTTTCTAGCCTTAATGATTCTATGACTCTATTTATTATTCCCAGGACACTGATGGGACATTTCTTCCTTGTTTTGGAGGGAGAGGATGGAGATAGGGATGACACCCACTGAGGCACCAGCATAGTAGAGGAATATGTTGTTCTCCAAGTAAAGAGATCTGCACCCTGCATCCATCTAAACCCACATGTAATCACTCCCTGTTTGTGTTTTAGGGCCCACAAAATCATGAATAAGGCTTACAGAACAAGCTTGGTAGCAACAGAACTGTTTTATCAAGACTCCTCTATCTTCATAATTTCAAATACTTCGCCCACAAAAACTGCTGAACAAACAGCAGATGACTGGGAAAACTCGGTTATTCGCTGTTTCCTTTCCCCCTCACCTGTGTTTCCCCTGCCCACCGGTCTTTCCCACATCGGCTCAGTCCTGCGGGGCCCGGGTGATACGTCCCCGGCCGGCAGCTCCCGACGAGCAGCACGGGGGGACCATGGCCGGTCCGAGGGGTCCCTCTGCCGATGGGAAGCTGCGGCGGCGGCCGGAGGGGAGCGGGGGATGTCCCTGCGCTTTCCCTGCCGAGAGCTGCCCGGGATGCGCCGGCTCCGGGACAGTCCTGGGTACCCCGCACCCTGCCCGGGATGCGCTCGCACCGCCGGCCCAGCGCGGCAACACCGCGCTCAGGGCTGTCCTTTTGGGTCTGTGCTTGTTTTCAGTACCAGAACAACGCTGAGGTGCTGGCGTGTGTCCAGAGGACAGTGAAGCTGGTATAGAAAACACCTCATATGAGAGGCAGCTGAGGGAGCTGGGGGTACTTAGCCTGGAGAAAAGGAGGCTCAGGGGAGATGGATCTCTACAACTCCCTGAAAGGAGGGCGTAGGTGAAGGTCAGCCTCTTCTCCCAGGTAACAGGGCAACAGGATGAGAGGAAACAGACTCAAAATGCACCAGGCAAGTTTTAGATTGGATATTAGGAAAAAAGTCTCCACTGAAAGGATGGTCAGGCATTGGAATAGTCGCCCAGGGAGGTGGTGGAGTCACCTGGTGGAGGTATTTAAAACAAGTGTAGATATGGTGATTAGGGACATGGTTTAGTGCTGGTATTAGCAGTGGTGGGTTAATGGTTGGACTCGATCTTAGAGGTCTTCTCCAACCTAAAAAAAAATGTTGATTCTGTGATTCTAAGTTGGGGTTTTTGTCTGTGACTGCATGGGATCTGATCCCATGGTGGTGCACAGCCCACGGGGGCAGGCAGCAAAGCGCCAGGACAGTGCTGATAACCCCCACATCCAGGGCCGTAGGACTGCTTGCTCCTACAGTAGTGCAGGTGGCAGTATGGCCCCACAGCATCCTGTCCTCCACCTCAGAGCAGGGAGAGGATCAGCAGGTCACAACCCAAACACAAAAAATAAGGCACAGCCTGCACTCAGGTTTTCAGGCTGCCAAATAATCTGAACTTCCGTAAATGGGAAATACTATTCCTCCTCAGCCTTAAGGAAATGAATCTACAAGTCCTCCCCTCAACAGGGACACAGACACAGATCTCAAATTCCCACACAGGAAGAAAAGGCAGAATGGGGAAGAGACAGCGATTTTCTTGAGTTCAGCAGCTCATAGCCAACAAATTGTCTTCAAATACTTTTCTCACAAATCATCTACAGCACATTCCCACTGATGTAGTCCAAAATAATGAAATCTTATTTAGAACACTATTTACATTCAAAGTGCCCCAAATCACTGTATTGAAGATATGGATGATTCACCATCTCTAATGACCTGTCAAATGTGGGGGAAGGAGGTCAGAGCCAAGGAGGTTTTTCTAAACTCCCCTGGGCTTAGCGGAAACCATAGCAATTCTGCTAAGAGGAAAATAATTTGATGCTGGTCCCAATCCTTCTTTCACACTCATTTAGCCAGGTGCAAAGCTGTCAATAGCAGTGGCAATGCACTGCTTTAACACAGGTATAATTTACCAGAGGGTCATGTCTGCTTTTTTCCCTGAAGAGCCTTTAGAAAAAGCAATCTGTCAGACCTTCCTATTCAGGTCATTCCCAAGTCGTGTTCTGCAATACAGTTCATAGAGAATAATGTAGAGTGTTTTCACTTTAAAGTGTGATGATAAAAGAATATCTGGTAGCCAGCAGGAAATTTCGAGGGGTGAGAGAAGTCCTTCCAACTCCTATGGGGGTCTGACATTACATACTCCTCAGACAAGTAAGTTATTAAGTTGCTTCCCTCACACCCTTTAGTGGGAAGCAGGACTGAGTGCAAATCCAAGTCCCACGTATTTCAGATTTCATTCCCGGTTTAGCATATTAGCTTTTTCTAATTCTCATAAGTAAGTGTTTATCACCTGAGGAGCTCAGCTTTAATGGAAGGATAGAAGTCCTCGTGTTTGCTGAATACAGATGTTTGCAGCTGCACCTTTTCTAGGGGCAGTGTGCCAGTTTCTGCCAGTGCTATAAGGCAGCAGCAGGGCATTCTGCAAACCTGGGAGGGTGGCAGCTTGGAAAGCTCTGAAGCATCTCTTCTACAGACCACACAAACGGAGCTGCTCTGTTCCAGCAGTGACATGCTCCAGAAAGGTCCCATCTTAATACCCCTGATGTTGGCAATGACCCCTCATTCTCCCTGACACCTGGACTAAGAGCTCAGTCCTAGCCCCTCCTGTAGGACTGGATGCTTTGCTCCACAATAACTCTTTCCAGTATGTTCACAGCTAATGGGCAGAACTGGCCTGGTGACCAAGTCTGCTGCACAGCACAGACAAGTTTTCTTTGCAAAGGCACTTACACATCCCTAAGCCATTTTTAGCCTAACAGCGAGGAGTTACAGGTGCCATCCAGAGAATGCTTTGCTCTTCCTATTACTTATCAGCAGAAGGTATTATTGCAGTCTTACAGTGCACTCATGCTTAGTGCTTCCCCTGCCTGGGAAAAGAGCACTAAGAGGAAACTTTATACTGCAATTTATTCCTATTTTACCTTCTTCTCATCAAAATTGCTCCCAGTCCAGCTTATAATGACAGTCTTATTCCCCAGCAAGGCAGTCCTCAATACCCTCAGAGATGCACTTCCCTCCACAGTTCTCACCGTTAGCAATGAAACTCCACTTTCTTGGCACCCTTAACCACCAAGCACTTTGGAGGAGTGCTTGGGGCCCACTAAAGGGAGCTGACAAACACACTGCCTCTGATACTGATGGGCTCAAGCTAGGCTGCAGGTTCAGCCCCAGGTAGCTCCATCTGCAATGGACAGAAGCTCTTTGCCTGATTTGCAGAGGGCAAAAGCATTCAACGAGCTGCTTGCAAGATCTGAAAGTCTAAGTGTAAATCAGTACTATGGATTCACACCTGGTTTTACCCAACAATTTTTTAATTGCCTGTTGTCCCTTTTCACAACCCATGCTGGGAAAAGAAAACCAGATTTGTTTCACAAGCAGTACCACTCCAAAGAAGAAGCAGTGAGGACCTGGCATTTCAGAAACTGTCTGGCACCTTTGCTGCCAGAAAGAAACTTTGAGGGACTTCAACATGTTCTGCAAGTTCAGCACATTGCAGTGTATTGCACTAAGAAGCCATGAGCTGTATTCTGCATCCAGCCCTGGATCAAGAATCCATTTGATCCATATCCCTTTGAGACCCACCAAAACTTTCCCATCAGCTTTGCTGAGGTTTGAGTTGCACCCAGAGACAACTTCCTAAAGAGTCATCTAGCTTTTGCCAAGATCCAGCATTTAAGGTTGTGAAGTATTTGTTTCTGCTTTGAGGGTTTGAGATGTGTCTGTTGTATAAATAACAGGGACATCCATGCCTGTAATATCTAACTGCCAGGAGGGGGAGGACAGGGCTGGAAGGGAGGAGAGCAGTGGCTGGATGCATCTCTCCACCCAAACGGCAGACAGAGCTCACCATCCCCTGGCCCTGCTGATGAACCCCCATTTTAGCACCTAAGGAAAGGTCAAACTTTCCAAAATCATGTCCTACTGTGGCTCTTGAAGGACAATTTTCCTACACAAAGGAAGGAAGAGAATATGCTCAAAGAAATGTGAAATATGAAGGTGAAGGTTTATGGTACATTTATGGTGTCTCAAACTCTATTAACAAATTGTTTTCCAGAAGAGTTCAATCCTGTTTCATACTTAGGAAAAGGGATGGGGGGTGGCAGTTCACAGCACTTAACTTCAGGCTTCCTTGAGAAACCTCTCTCTTTTTCCCTGGACAGGAAGTGAAGGCAGGCAAGGATTCCTGCTTCTCCTGCACATGTGGATAAATTAATGCCCAGGTGCCTAGAGGTACAATTGTCACTGATTTTGTGAGCTTTGGGACTTAAAAGTCCCAAAAAAAAGTGCCTGATTTTGGTAGGCTCTGTGTGTGCAGAGATATAGTCATTCTGTCCTGAAAAAACAAACAAAGCCAAGAGCACAACAGGACAACCCAGAGTAGGCACAGCCATGGCAGGCAAAATTAGTGGGTGGTGCACAATATTAATTCAGCTCCTAACCCACGTGTGTGCCAGGATGCTGCCTTTAATTAAATTAGCATAAGCTATCTCTTTGACATTCTGATTTAATATTATAGACTCAAGGTTTTATCCCAGCAAATGCATAAAATGCGAATGCATCCCAGGGTCATTTTTTCATGTTTGTCTATACGTTCACTGTTTTTATTTTCCTAATGATCCAGAGTGTCTTTGCCAGCTGGAATGTGTGTGTTACAGACCAAGCCAAGGTTTGGTCCTCAGAAGTGGAAGGCAAATCACTACAGTGGTTTCTTTATTGCAGCTGGGGTGGGGGGGCTCCCCAGTGGGATGGAGGAGAATTATGGCTGTCATCATCCCAAAAGTCATCCTGAGCCTGAGGACCAAGCTGTAACTGAGAGCAATTTGTGCTGGACTTGTGTCTGCTGCTGCCCCATTCACCAGGGCAGAGCTCACAGAGGTCCCTTGGCCATTCTCCAGCAAATTATGAGGGCTATGGAAAAGCTCCTCTCCTTGGGCTGTTTCCTCTCTTTTAAGAGCACTTTTGTACTGTCAAGTGCTGTGAAAATGTCACAGATAGCTGAGAGTCATGCTCAATATGCAATATACACAGCAGAGCTAGGTGACACTGCCTTCCTCCTACAAGGAGATCCCTCACGCTCTCTTTGTGTAGGATTTGTTTCAGGCCTCCTGTGCATGAAGTTTCCAGACCACAATGTCCCACCTGGCCAGGCTTATGCCCAGTTTCTCGATCTGCACCCTCCTTGATGTACCCATCTGAGTACTGAGTGCCAACCCAAACCCCATCCTGGATCCCACCTTGTTATCAGCACTTTTCCTTCAGACTGTGTTCTCTCTCCCTGCACACAGGAAGTTTGCTCTGGGGTGGTGAACCCAGGGGAACCAAGGAACCCAACTCTGGTTCTGCAACTCGTGATTTGTTGCTTCCACACAGTCTTCACATTTGCATGTTACTGAATTAATCACTTTAAATTAATGCTTGCTGGCTTTCTCATCTCAATAAAGGCACTGAATGCAAAACAGTGTCATCCTTACAGGGACTATTTCTAGCTCTACAGCAGATTAAAACTAAATTAGCTAATGTTTCAAAACGGGCAAAACCATGTATCTGCCATGCAATTTGTAATGCTGGCAGACTTATTAATGGTGGGATGGCTTGTATTAAAAATCCTGTGTTTATGAAATGCACTTTTAAATGCTTGGCTGTAGCAAGAGAACACTCCCTTGCTTTGTTCTTTAGAGGTAATGAGAACCTGCTCTACTCAGGGTCATTACCAGGTAGGTTGTGGCTGTGCTGCTTATCTGGTGCCATTGCATGTCTCCTCTTGATTCAGTAGCTGGACCTTTTCTGAATTTTTACGGTTTTTCCACCCCACATTTGGAACTCTTTTCTCCTGCTGCAAGTCTAACTGTGTCTCTGATATTTCACCCTACAAAGATTATCTGAGCTGTGACCAAGTGATGTCCCTCTGCACACAGAAAACTGGATAAATGGAGCTGGAACACCTTCCAGACAGCCTCCTCTGTCCTAGTATTTGTACTTTTCTCTTGCAGAAAAGCCTCCTACTTTTTAAGGAGCTTTCCCATTTATCCAGATCTTGTACAGCAGCCTGTGATCACACATGTTGCAAGATAAATTTCTTATCTTCAGGCTCAAGGAAAAAATGGATGTCCCAACTGTTCTTCAGATGGCTTGCATAGCTCAGGAGGAAGAACTCAGGCAGAAGAGGATGGGTGAGCAGTGCCGTGGAGCTCGTCTTCCAACCCAGAACAGGAGTGGCAGGACATAGCAGACCACATGGATACAACTGGGAATGCTCCTGGACAAGGCTGTTCCCTGGGGACAGCCCACATTTGGACAGTGCCAAGGCCCCTTCCTAGAGCATAGAATTCACATTATCTCCACTTTTTGTTAAATGAGACGGATGGGCACTGTGCCATTCTCCCCAAGACAGCAGCAGAGACCACAGGGTGCTCAGCTGGTGATTAAAGCAAGATCCGTGCAATTTTACAGCTATGCCTGGTAGGATTCTAGGTTTATTTTTACTGAGAGCTGATACTTGACAGCAACTTTAATTTATGGCTGTCAGCTTTTACTGCCAGTTACCATTCCTGCTCTCCATCCCGGTGTCAGGGCCCACACTGCCCCCTTTTAATGCTGGCACCTCCCTAGTGCTCAGCTGGGGCTGCTTACAGAATCCACAGCTGGTAAGACATTATAGCCATTGCTGCAGGAGCAAGAGAGAGCATGCAAAAAGCCTGTCTCTACTGATATTTCACAAAGAAAAATTGAGTCCCACTGAGCCTCCTTGTAGCTATGGAGAACCTTTAATACAAAATGGGTTTGCAGCTTTTGATGGGAAGACCCTGTGAGGAAAGGCAAGGGAGTTGGGTATCTCTCCATCAGGCTGCTCACATTATCACAAAGCTTTCAGGGGAGCTTTATGCAGGAGATGTTATATCTCAGCTACATAAGGGGCTGGTTGCCCCAAAATAGCCACAGTCTTACCTGTTGCTTCCTTCCCAGGAAGAGGCTTGCATTCCTGACTTGCTGCTTATTGTGTTATGGAAACACACAACTTTACTCCTGTAGTAATAATAAAACCAGTGCACTTTTCTTTAAACAGTTAAACAGGGGATATTATGTAAGCAATGGCCCAGACACCTGCCTCCTGTCACCTCCACTCTGCAGCAGAAGCAAGGCAAACATCACCAGACATCTCCATCCCAACCCCTGCACCACGAGGTGTGCAGGTACCCAGGGCCTCCAGCAAGGGAAATGCAGAAGCATCGATGCCCAGGGTTATTTGCATTGCCACCCAGAAGCATTTGGCCTTGCTCCCCTGTGAGAAACCCAAAGACAGTAACAGCACCTGCTGCCTCTGCCCCAGCTGGGGAGCCCTTTTAAACTGCCTGGCAATGGAGGCAAGAGGCTACACAAAACACGTGCTGCCACAGCTCAGCTGTGGGCAGTGCAGGTGGGAGGCAGTTTGCTCACAGGTCTGTGCTGGCTGCCCACAGATTCCACAGCAGGTCTGAGCATCAGCAGGGATGCCCAAGCAGCTGCTCACCTGGTAAGCTGTACCTCCTGCAAACACAAGGTCCGAGCCCCGTTTGATGGGATGAAACCACATTGGGATGTCTCTCAGCTCACGCTCCTCTTTCTCAGCAGTAGTGCAATCACTGCAGCAGTTTTTCAGCAAAATGTTTTCCTTCAGGGGATTTTTTTTATGCTTTTTGTGGTTCTTACCTAAAAAGTTCAAGTTCTTCAAAATTCAGCCCACACAGGAGTTTAGGGCCATGTTTCATCAGGTTTATGTCAAAAAATATTTTAACGCTGTTTCAAAAAATGTCAGAGTACCTTGTTCCAACAAGTTCTAAATGGAAAACCTCTAGCTAATATTTTTTCTTTTACTTCAAAAACTAATCTAATCTTTTCAATTTAGTTAGACTAGCCAGTATTTACAAAACATTTTTATAATAGTAAAATTTAAAATGTTTGATGGATGTGACTCTTTCTGCTCAATAATTTTTCCATGGTTTTTTGTAAGAAAAACTTTTCATGATCTTATCATCTCATCTCAGAACAGAATAGACCTACAGAATACTTTCAAAAGGCAGAAAAAAAAAGATTTTCTGTTTGTACCTGGTTTTGACCAACTCTGAAATTGCTGCAATGTTGAGTTCCCATAGGCACTCAGCCTCCTGAAGGGAGAAGGGGAATGCTAATTTCATGGTTGGCTTTACTTAATGAAATAAAACTATTCTTGACCAAATATTGTGCAAATAAGGCAGAATTCCTCCCAGACCCTGCCTTGATCAAGCTGCACTCAGAAACATGTGATCTGATTATCCTCATTTGAGCAAACTGACTGTCAGGTCTTTGTGCCCCAGCAGGAAGATGGGCTGCTAACAAGTCAGGTATTTACAGCACAGATGTCAACAATTTGGAGTATTTAATCACAGCACACTTCAATTTGTCCTCAGATCAGACAAACGAGCTGCCTGTGCCAAGGGTCATGGGTGTGTGTGGAACTGCTCTGAGTCTATCTAATATCATTACATATATCCTTGTACAAAAAAAGAAATAATCCCCAGCCAAGGCCAGCTCCAGTGTATCTGCTGAGGCTGAGCTCCGTGTGGGCTTAAAGAAGCCCTGGGTGAGGATGGGGAAGATTTGCTTTTTCTGACTAATGGCATGGCATATATTTTGCTTGCAAACCACCTCTCAGATATGAAATTTCACAAATATTATGAAAAGGTCTTTTCTGAGTGCCCAGAGACAGTGCACAAGCTAATTCTGTAGCACTGAAATGATAAAAGCACACCCTGAAGGAATGAATAATTGAAGCCCAGCCCTAAATATTAATAGAATACAAGGAGAAGAGGACACATTCCTCAACTTTGCACTTATCAAGCTGCCCATTTGGATTTGAAGCAGAAATATTCTCACAACCACTCTAAGCTCCTTAAATCCCCTCCTGGAAGACCATGGTGCTCCAAACTAATGCTACCTTTGTCTGAAATTCCCCAGCTTATTTTATATTCAGACCTCAAGAGGAATGTGGTAGTGTTTATTTGGAAGATGTGTTCCAAAAGCAGATGGAAGCAAAGGACATTGTCTGTTCCCACAGAGGGGAGAGGAGTGTGTGTGCAGGAGAGAGGGTGCACAGAGGGACAGGCTGCAGTGAGTGGGGCCTTCCTCCAGCTCCAGAGATGCCCAGCCAGGGAAGCCTGACATGATGCTGGGGTGACAGGGGGATACCAAAGGCACACAGGAGGCACCCTTCAGCTGGGTAATGTTCTGCTTCGGGAGATGTTTACAACACACTGGCCCCAGCCTGGTTTCTAAACAGGATCAGCCCAATGCAGCTTTGTGCATGGCAGTCACAGGCTCTGAGTGCTGCCAGAAAGGGCTCACAGCCAAGCACACACACAGGAGGCCACCCACCTTCGGGCTCTGTGGACAAACCCTGCCCTGACACCAGGCAGCAGAGTGAGCCATCCAGCAGCAGGGATACAAAAAACGGGTGGGAGTTTATTTTTTAATTCAAATGCCATCTGAGAACTGAGGTTGCTGTGCACATGGTGTCTCATGGGAGCAGGACAACACTTCTCCAGCAGTCCACAGCAGTGGGCAGCCCTGATGAATCAATTCCCCTGCAACCTCCACAAGCGCTCAGGCCAGTAAAATACAAACAATTTAAATTAAATTAACAAAAAAAAAACCGCATCATTTCTCTCTGTCTGTTGATATGTCTTTGGCTGATGTCTGCTGGCACTAAAATAGCCTTGAGTACCTTCTGGCTGTAAGTCAGAGGGATGTTAGGCATCAGGGCAGCCACACTCTCTGACCACCTTACACAAGGCACGTCTGGAGGAGAGCTCCCATCCTTGTGCCTTAAATCAGGAGGAAACTCCTGAAAGGCAGTGTGACACCATGATGGGACAGCCAGGGAACAGGCAGGATAACTTGGGATGACCAGGTGTCCAGGTTGGATGTGCCAAACCAGCACACCCCACTGTGGAGCTGCCCTGAGGCAGCCAGCCCCTTCCTCCTCCTGCAGCAACACAGAGGAACCCGAGAAGCAGGAGGGTGTTTGTGGGGTCAGACAGCATTAGAGCCCTGCTTCTCTACTGTGTGAATCCCCAGCAGACAGACCTCGCTCCACTGCCTTACGAAAGCAAACATGTCCGTGGGTATCCACCACTTCCCAAATTTGGAGTGATTTTTAACAAGCTGGAAGCAACAAAATAAACAACACTTGATCTGCAAGCTCCCCACTCTTGACAGTGTCCCCAGAGGTGGCGGAAAGCCGAGGAGATAGCTTCTTGCTTTAATTGGTACATTAAAATTCTTCCAGGCCACTACACAACTGTTAATAGGCAACTTAATTAAGCACTAACACAGTTCATATTTCTACCCTCCAGAGGCTCTTGTTTCATTTTTTTTTCTTATTACATCCAAAGCCATGGGGAGTTTTGTCCTAATCATGTAAAACAAGGTGAGGGCAGTGACACTGTGCAAGTTATTTAACTCCTGATCTCCAGACACCATTGCCAGATGTCCAGGACTGCAGTTTCTTCTCCCAAAACAAGCCAGAGGACACCAGAAACAAGGTGTGAATTGCTACAAGTCGACAAAAATAAATGTCAACAATCCTTAGCAGCAGCAGCAGCCAACTCGCCCCACTGAGTGCTAAAAAGAGATGGTGTTGGGCAAAGACAGGTCCTCTGCAGGCATCAGGTGACAACAAGCAGCTGGGGGTTTTATCCATCCTGAATGACCAAGGAGCCTTATTCAGCATATCATGAAGATCTTCCAAAATTCTCCATGCTGTCCTCTGCCTTATCCCACCCAGAGGAGACCTCTGAGGAAGAGAAGTGGCAAAGAAAAGAAGATGGCATCTCCAGATCCCCAGGAGAGATTTGATATTTGGCTGTTCCCACCACTTGGCTCTCACTGTCACCTTCTGCTGAAGGAAACACAGGAACAAGCACCAGCACTCCACAACACACCCCAGCCCTTCAGTGTTTCTGGGCAACTATTTCCCTGTGTGCAGCCTGCATGTCAGGCTGGCTTGATGGGTTTGCTGAGGAGGCCCTCAGTGACCACATTCTCAGGAGTTTTCTTCTTTCCAATGCTGGGCTGGGGTAAATCAAAACTTGTTCCAACAGCTGCTGTGGGAAGAGACCAGTTTAACAGTCATGCAAACAACAGTGGGGTTTCCATTATGGATGAATTATGAGCCATTTAAGTTAAAAAACAACTGAACTTTACTGCTACCTTAAGTCACACTTAAGGTAGTACACACAGATTGAGGAAGGAGGGGTGAGTGGAGAAGCCAAGCAGTCACCTGGCTTATGGAGGGAAGGAGCACGTGTTGCTGGTGATGAATGAATATGAATCCCTCTGCTCAAGGAGGAATGGTTTATTTGCCTCAGAAGCCTTCTACACCAACAGGCACATTGCCAATGCGTGCATCATGATTCGTGATGGAAACATGAAGCTGAGGTGTCTTTTCCTTTGCTGGCAAATAAAGTCTGTTTCCTGCTGTAACATCTTTAGTCCACAGGAACAAAGAATTCCAGAGCCCCTAAACACAGCAGTAGTGTAGTTGGAGATTTCTAGCATAGACATTAACAGCTGGGAAGGGGACAGACAGGGAAGTGTTCTGGTGACATAAAGCAGGGTGGCCACATGGACCTTGAGGACAGTTTGCAGTTGCTGAAGCCCTGTCCCATGGGTACAAACGGGATCACATGGTGGTAAAGAGGTACAGCCACCAACCTGCTGGGTTGGTGCAGGGATGGGACTGGATAAGCTGACCCCACAAGTAAGGGACTCTGACTCACAGCACAGAAATGTGCTTTGCAGCATGATCTAAAGCTACAAGGTCCCCACTAGGTTAAAAGTGCTGCAAAACAAAATGTTTGAAAATAGATAATTAAGTACGTTGTTATTGAAAATGCCCTTTCCTTCCTTCCTTTCTGCCTTCCCACAACAACAATAAAAGCCTCAATGGAATTTTCTTTTCAAAATCAAATAAAATTACATTTTTCACTTGAAAAGTGTCACTTTGTGGCTATTTCTGTGGATGGTTCATACAAAAATGGAACATAAACCTGGCAGGAATTTGGTTTCCATTCAATTTTTTCCTTGCTCCACTCTTCCTTAACTTTTTCCTTCCACCAGGAGAGGGGAAGGGAGAGACCACTCGGGGAAATCAGGCACTAATGGAATAAATCAAAATCTGGAAAAAGGAAAAAAGGAATCTAAGTTTAATTTCCATTGGAAACCTAAAGCTCAGACAGGACAGGACACAAAACATAGTTGCGTTTTCAAGGAGCGAACAGGGAGTGAGACAAATGCCTTAGTTAGGAACATGTGTCAGCAGCCCTGCCCTGCAAACACCGTGTCCCTCTGCTGAGGTGCCACATCTGAGAGAGGAGCAAAGATCTCCAGCTGTGACCAAGAGCTGGTGTCAGATTCCCTGCAACAAAAACCCACAGGGTTGTGAGGCATGGGAGTGAATGGTGGGAGGGATCTGCTGAGACTCCCAGGGCTGCTGCCTAGAGGAGAATACAAGTATGGAATGCATCACCTCTGGCCCTGTGCATTGGAGGTGACTTTGGGATGGGAATGATCCATGAATTTCTGTGATCGGTGTGGGACTGGTCCCAGGGTGGCATCTGGCTGTAAAGAGAGAGCTGAGGTAGGGAACAAGTCTAATAAGGCTATTCAAACCTGGAAAATTGCTTTTGGTGTTGTGCTCTCCCTTCACACTGAAGTGTCCAAGCCAGCCAAACTGTCTTTAGGCTACAGGGACAAAAGAGTCCCTGGCTTCTATGTTTTTCATTTGGTAGAAATACTTCTCTTTTGCCTTCCTGTGGGAAACACCTGCCCTTACGTTTGAAGACACCTATCCAGGCGGGGTCTTTGCCAGGAGATCGGGAATGTCGTTCTTGGGAACACCTGGGTGAGCAGTGCCAAGCCCCCAGGGCTGCAGCAAGCAGCAGAGCCTGCTGGAGCTCCCAGCACTGCCCTGCAGAGCAGCTGCCTTCCTTCAGCAGCACTGGGCTGCCAGCTCCCAAGTTCAGCCTCACTGAACACACATGGATTTTCCTGGGAAAGACCCATCTTGTCACAGCTCAGCCTGTGCAGAGATCCCTCAGTTGTCCTTCAATCCCACACAGGCAACAGGCTCCTTCAGCAGAAAGCTTTTGCCTGATCTGTTGAAGCGACAGCGTATACTGACGAGGCACCTTGGAGGGGTTAAGGTGTGAGCTGTGTTTCCAGACACAGCTGAGCTGAAAGCTAATGCTTCCAGCAGGTGGTGGGAAACCACTTGGATACTTAAATAGATGTACCTGTCTGCAGAGGCTGGGGGGTGAAAAAGAAATTTTAAAGCACTTATTGCACTTTTGGGTTATCACATCCTTGGAAAAAACAGCTAGGAGGCCAGGAACTTTGTTCCTCTTCCCAGCCCTTTTTCATTTGACTGCATGATACTGCTTCTGATTTCCAGGACTTGAGGGAAACACTAACTTCATGCCATTTAAGAGAGATTAGTTTTTCCTGCAGAAATTCTTGGGGGGGGCAGGGGAGGAGAGGAAAAGAAAACTACGTACACAAACATTTCCATTTGCTCTGAAAATTTCTTTGAAATATCAGGAATTTATGTTGCTATTACAAGATTGCTCTCTTAAGACCTGATTTTGAAGCTGAGTTTTGATCAAACACTTGCAGTGGAAGCGTCCATGCCTTAGGAGAGCGTTCAGCCCGCACTACCTGGCTCGGCCACCGGGTGTCCCTGCGCCCTGCCCGGCCCGGCCGTGCTGACTGACCCCGCCACAGAGTTCGGCCTTTGTCCATTGTGGGCATATTTATTTATTTTAACTTACTAATTGCTTTGTGTCCAGGAAGAGCTGCAATTCCGTGATACTGCCCACGCATCCTGCATTGCCATGGGCTGAACAAGCACTCAGTAAGACATAACAATAGACAGAAGTACTGGCCCGGGTGCTCTGCACACACAAACCTCTGCCGAGTGTCTCCGTATCCTTCCAGGACCTGTCACAAAGCAGATCTGACTGCTCCTGCCAGCCCTCTCCATAACCTCTGACCAGTGCGTGGCACCAGGCAGTCCTAAATATATTTGTTCCCTGTCTGAGCTGGATGCACACGTAAGGGTGGAAAGATGAGGTTCCTGTCCTCCTTCAAGCTGCCAAACCCAACACATCACTGACTGCAAGAGAAGACAGATGGAGCCAATGGCAGATTGGAATCTTTTATTCAGTAATCAGTCCTGCTGTGTGAGTAACATCTTAGCAACTGGAAAGCAAGTATGCAAAAATACTGAGTTTTCACAGTGAAAAACCAGACAGTATAAAATATTCCAGTATTACCTCTTAGAACCATCACTGAAATAAGACCCCTATTTCAAAGGCAACGTGCTGATTTGTTTGTTTTCTATGCGCAATCCCTCCCCCCAAAACACTTGTTCAGACAGTAACCATCCTCAGCCCCACATTACCCGCACGTGTAGTGGGGCAAGAAACACTACATGAAATCCCTTCCTGATTTCCAAATGCTCATTGAAGAACATCTTCCCAGCTGTGCCAAGGTCCACGAAGATGCAGGTGATCAGAACATGGAGCTGTCCTGATGTTCTGCACGCTGCAGACAATGGTGGTGCTACTGAACTCTGGCCAGAGGCTCCGTCTCCCGGAGCAGCCACCGAAGGGCTTCGTGCCGGCCTTGCCTCTCCAGCTCTGCTCCAACTACTTCCCTGCACTTCTGATGGTACTCGTTCACCCAGTTACACTGGAGAAAGGGAGGGGTAGGACAGTCAGCAAAACACAGAAGAAAGTTCATGACCTTACAAGTTATGTACAGCCAAAAACATTTGTAGGCCCTTGCGCTCTTTGTATCTGAGCTGTTAGGCTGGACTGGAATCCCGTCCTGAGGAGACAGATCTCTATTATATGGAAGTGAGTTGTAAATTTGATGAGGGTAGGAACTGAAGCAATTCATCCCGGGTTTTCAGAGAAGCCAAGGGTCAATTCAGCTGACAAGTAAAGTCTCTGCAAATCACTGCCTCCAGCAGTCTGAATAGCTACCTCGGCACAGTTTAATAAATAGCTTTGCAAAATAGTAACTGGACAATGCAATCCTGAGGCACAAGCTGCCCTACTGATCTGAACTGGTAACCCTAGGGCAGATCTTGGTACCCTTCACAACCCTATCCAGCAAATGTAAATGCAAAACAGGGTTATTATTCCAAAAAGGACGTGCTGAGGTAAAATAAGGAATATGGTAGAAAAACAGGATGAAATATGCCATGGAGAAGGTAGGGGGAGACTTAAAAAGAAAGCTTTGAATACAAATGTATACAAGAAATAAATGCTGCTGAGCAAGTTTCAGGGAAGTTTGCTCAGAGTTCCTATGTACTGAATAATGGGGTGTGCCTGAATGGGACTGGTCACAAGCAGATGCAGATAACAAGACGGGACTGTCATCACTATAGTCCTTGGGGAAACAGCATGATAAGACAGACATTTGCCAGAAGCAAATTAAGGGAGGAGTAGGAAAAGAGATGATAGCAGCAAGTATCATATTAAGGGAACTACCAAAACAACATAATTGGTGGGCTCCTCACTGCCCTCATTGTGTAACTTAGATAGGAAGGACTTCTGAAAAGCTTGTTTAGTTTACCCTCTCACTTCAAAGTGGATCAAGTTGAAAAATAAGTCAGAGTAGTCATGATTGCTCTCTAGACCTATGAAATGGAACAAAGACCAGTGGTTCTTGCAAACAGAACAAACTGGTTCTGTGCAAAGAAGGCAATGCAAACCTGTTTTACTTACCTCCTTTTCTGTCAGCAAATTAACATCAATCATTTTCGTCTGGATTGGAACCAGGGTTAAGGGTTCAAAAGTCAGGCTCCCTCTGTTTTTAAAATTGTACTGCAACAGAAAGACAAAGGGATTATGTAGTTTTAGAAACAGCTCCACCTGGATCACACTTACTCCTTGGTTATGTCATTACTACAGAACAATCCTCATAACATTCAGATGAGAGGGTAGCAACTTAAAAGTAACATTTTTCTTACAGCTCAAGCAAAGAATCTCTATATAAACCTTAGGTACTTCTTTCAATGGTCCCTTTCTAAAGGTCAAAATTATACAAGACTTCAGCTTGATGACTATATGATCATTTTCAGTCTAGCATTTCTAAAAGCATAATCCAGCCAGACTGGCAACTATAGGGTCAAGATCCATCTGTAGTTTTGTTTCTACTGCTGCTGAGGACTCTCTACCAGAGAGGAAAATCCAAACTTCAGATCAACCAGTTCTACAGCAATGACTCCAAGAGGCTGAAAAGATGCTTCAACACACAGAATACCATTTAAAAAACTCTCACACACACACTTCAACCCATGGAAACTGCAGAAGCAAAACTGCCTTCTGTGGCCTCCATTAGCAAGGAAGACTTAGAACCAGTGTTCACCAATGAGGGGTTTTGGAGACCAGGAATCTTGAGTAGGATTCAACTGTCTGCAGCATGGTCCCACCTCAAGTTCCAGTACTTTAAGTTTTATAACAAGTCACAGAGAAAGGTGCATCTTGATCAGGTCATTCACCTTGGTTTCGGCAGGGATCACAAGGACAACGTTTTCTATTCGGATCCCAAAGGACCCATCTTCATAATAGCCAGGCTCTGCAGAAACAGACAGTAATTAACTAAGCCACATTGCTGCACTCTGCAAGTACTTATTCCCTATGGCCAAACTTCCCCTCTATGTCTTTAGTCCACTGAAGTCACTAAGTAATCTTGACATCAGGCAACCACAGAGGCAAACAAATTTCTGATGCTACTAAATCTGCACAGAAGCCCCGAGCAAGGTGACAGCAGAAGTTCTCAAAGA
Organism: Erpornis zantholeuca; assembly: GCA_013400515.1. Taxonomy (NCBI): domain Eukaryota; kingdom Metazoa; phylum Chordata; class Aves; order Passeriformes; family Timaliidae; genus Erpornis; species Erpornis zantholeuca. Next base: position 92,655 of record VZTN01001974.1, on the reverse strand, counting down.
GAGAAATAACAAGACAGACAGCCCTCAAGCTTCAGAAGCTCCTTGGAATTCAAGAGAGAGCACAGAATACATGTGTACAAATACCAGAAACTCTAAAAATATTAATGTCTTCATGAAAGGCAGGTGGGTAGCCCCTTCCTCAAAACACTCTTTGAGAGACAGTTCCCCTGACTTCCAGAGAGGACTTTGAAGCCCTGAAGGAATGTCTCTCAGCATACCCCAGCAGGCTGTTAATTTACTACTGGAAGAATAAGGCATGCAAAGATTTAACAGCTGCCTCAAATAGCCCATAGCAAAGACAGGATTAGCTCCTGAAAGCTTGGTGACCACCTTGTACTGCAGCCAGTTCTTCCACAGTATGCCAGAGCCAGCTGGTCAGCACAGCTCTTCTGAGGCCTGTGCTGCAGAGAGCAGGAAGCAGTCCTGGAGCAGCACAGCGGAAAGGTGCTTGATGGAGGGTGAAAAGCTAAAGAGAGGGTTTTTATCTAGCGAGCTTAAATGACAACTCAAACTACAAGGTAAGGATGCAGGCCCAGAGCTTTTGATCCAAGCTTTCCTTTACATCGCTGTCACATCCCTCTGCAGATTCCATCTGCATTTTAAAAAGCTAGGTCCCTCCCCAGTGACCAGAGAGAATCAACAGTGCTAAATACCATCAGAGACAATCATGCCAGCCTCCAAGGGCTCATCTGCAAAGGTTTTGTAGCTAATGCCACAAGGACCTTCATGTACATTTAGGAAAGAGCCAACTCCATGTCCTGTCCCATGCAGGTAATCCAAGCCACAGTCCCACAAGGCAGAGCGGGCAAAGGAGTCTAGAAGGTGACCTGTAGATAGACAAGGAGAGAGAATTCAATCAAGTCAGGCTCCCTCAGAGACACTGATGATCACACTGAAGGTTCAAATCTGGAAAACATTAAAAAAAAAAAATCTACCACCATCCCCTTCAAAAAGCCTCTCCACCAACAAAGAAAGCAAGTCATTGGATGGTTAGAAGTCACAGGGCAGATTTGGCAGTTCTGACATTCAAGCCCTTTCTCAGCTAAAGAGCTCCTCTTCTCTTCCATTACACAGGCCTTCAGAAGATAGCCTGTAACAGAAACTTGCTGCTTGTTCTACTGGCATTATCAGAAAATAATCTAGTGGTTAAAGGTCCTACAGACAATTCAGTACCTGTCTTAAAAGGAGCTGAACTAACTGAACTGAAAATAGGAGACCTGACAATTGTATTTGCTGGACTAATCAGCCAGGCTTCTTGCCTGGAAGGCCACTCATTTCATACAGTTTCAACCAGAGGGCACAGAATTTCTGCTGCCTGCATGTGAACACCCATGTATCCAAGTTCAGACACCCTCCAATTTCAGTTTGGATTTCTCATAGCACCGTGCAGCTGCTTTTAACTTGCCTACCCAAGAATGCAAACTGAAGAAATCTCTGAAAAGAGGTGGTTTTGTATAAGGTGTGACCAGGGAGAAAATAAGTCTGTAACAAATTTACCAGAGGTGGATGTATGTCACAGCTTCTCCTGCACAAAATCAAAACAGCTCCTTTTTTGAGGAGTCATTTTCCCATGTATTTTCCCAGTGATATAAGAGATTCCACAGTAAATTGAAGAGAATTATCCAGTCCTTATGAAGCTGGAAAGTGACCTCTTGCTTTGATAGGGCCATTAGTAAAGAATAAAAACAACCTCCAAGCACAGAAAGGTCACAGATGTGTTGGAGTGCCACTGACTGATGAAAGTCACTATCACTCTAGAGCCAGAGCACTTCCAACATCCTTCAGACTCCCCGCCTCAGAATTTTCAGCACTGGTTGATGCTGAGAGAGAGGCCATCAGTAATCCAGAACCCAAACTGTTGTGATGGAAACAGACAGTTACATCAGCTTCTGCCTAATCTGCCTAAATTTGTCAATCATAACATTGCGGTCAGAGGACTTAAGGGTTCTTCAGAGGTCAAAACACTCCAACTCACCAACCCACCTTTGGTTCCATTTGGGAAGATGGCTGCACTCACAGCTATATGTCCCTTCAGGACATATGTGAAGCATTCCTGTCAAAGAAATGTGTGCCATAAGTAAAGAGAGAAAGAAAAAGCTTTTTATTCCTCAAGAAGGGAAAGAAAGGCTGCAACTTGTAGCAAATTGTGAAGAATATGGAAAAACTCATCTCCTGTGGCTGGTAACGCCAAAGCAAATCATGAGCAGAAGGAGTTTAAATCACTCTGAAGATCCCTCTCCAGTAACTACAGAGAGAGCATCACAAACTCAGACTGGTTTAGCAGCAGTATTTGCCTGATCTACAAGACCAATTTTCTTGGTGGCTGTACTTTTACTTCCTGGGCATACCATACAGCATATTTTTGTCACTAAGTGAACTATAATAATGAAATTAGTTTTAGTTAAGACTAACAAAAAGTTAAAGAAACAATTTAAAACAAACAAAATTACACTGCTGAATTTCCAACAAAGCAAGACCTTTTCAAGTAAGTCTGAGACTGATTTTTCACACGGTACACTAGGCACAATCTGACTGGAGCCTTGCATCAAACACTGAGCTTCACACTAAATTACACCCCATCTCCCTTATTGGACAAACTGGTAATGTTTATACTCAGTCTGCTGCTTTTCTTATTTCTTAGAAGAAACGTAATTTTGCAGATGAGAGCTGTGCATTTTAAGACAGAAAGGTGTCAATTCTCTAAACAGTTCGTATTTTGGAAGTCTGAAGTATGGCAGTCTCCTTTTCAGTCCTTATCCAAATGCTGCCACATACTGGTAAATAAATGGTAACTCAACAGAGAACTTTGACTACATAGCAATAGGGCACATTACTAATTTAAGTATCTCTAATAAGGGTCAGATCACAAACCACAGTGTGATTCCAACTTACCTTTTCATAGGCTGATGGTGTGCCAAAATGCATTGTCCTGGTCACATCTGTTGTACCATCTCTTCAGAGGCAAACAAAGATGCAGGAACCAAAGGCATGGGAGAAAAGGAAAGATCAAAGTCAGAATGCACAGAAAACCCAGTCACACTGCAGCAAACCAACCAAGCTCATAAATGGATAAAGTCATCTGCTCTGTGCTACGTAACACTGATGATGTAACTGCTCCTAATCTCAAAAATTCCCGAACATGCCCCAGATGTAGCAATGATGTACAATTCAAACTGTTATCTTTCAACCATAAGCATCCCAAAGCTCTTCACAAATTACAATCTATACTTTTCATAAAAACAATGCTAATTTGAGGTTTAGCAGCTGCAACCTGTCCATTGAGAACAGGCCAAATTTAGTCTATTTGTATGGAAGGCGATTCATTAACAGCTTTAAAACATATACATATGCACGAATGACAGCTACCAGCTCAGGAAAGGGAAGTATAAGGGGGGATAGGATTCCTTTCATCCTCAGGATGTCTTGTGCTAAGATTTCTACAAATCATCCTGCATTTGGATAGGGGTCCAATAGTCCAATACGTCAGAAACTGGTTCAAAGTTCTTTCTGCAAATAGCACTTTGAGCCTGCTGTCAAAAACACAATTGCTCTTGAAATAACGAGTTCCCTTTGAAACACTAACTCCTGTCCCTGTGCTCTTCCCCAGCACACACAGGCCATGGTCACAAAGAACTCACGGTTTAGCTTCTCAGCAGGGACAAGCAAAGCATCCCTGTCAATGCTGTGGTAAGTGCCATTGATGTCCAGCTTACATTGTATCCAAAGGGCTGCTTTTCATAGTGGCACTAAGGAAATTGTTAATTAGGCCATCAGAGGGGAAGAAAAAAGATCTCCTTGTAAAAATCTTATCAAAGGATGTCTGTATGATTCTTTTTCAAAAGCCTTCCTGACTGACATAACAAAAAGGCATAGCTCTAAAGACAAAGCTCATCTCAAAGGAGCAGCCAGGCTTGTCCTGCGTCTTCCTGAACAAGCCACTTCTCATCTATTTACGCTGCTTAAAAACATCATTTCTTTCATTTTCCATGGAGTCAAGAGTTCCACAGTAAAGGAACTGAAGCCAGTGAATGGCACTGTCAAAACAGCATTGAGTGAGTTTTCAGACATGACTCCTTCCCAAAAACATGCCCAAGACCCAAGCAGCCACTGGGATGAGGAGCCCTGACTGAGTCTCTCTGAAAAGGCAGAGAGCACCACAGGGCAGTGCTGTCCTGTTTCTTTGCCCCACCTTGTTCTGACCTTAACATCATTCAAATCTGCCCACAGGGCAGATCCTGGCAGGGTAGGTGCCTCACTCAGATGTGCAGGCTGCTGAGTAGGCAACCCCAGGCTAAGCCAGGGCAGTCAGGCCTGCTCCCTGTTCCTGCAACTTTATACCAAAACCACCAGCTAAAAGCACAGCTCCCATCACACCGGGGATGGATGGGACTCAGATGGGAACTGTACTTGGACATCTTGTCCCTGAGCCCAGCAAGGCCTGTCAGCAGCCCTGATCTGCTGTCTACTCAAAACTCCACATTGCCTTGCTTGCCAAGGCAACTGTGAGCTGACCCTGCAGGGGTCATTCATGGGGAAAAGAAAACATGGCAGTTCAGCACTGTTCATCCACTCACTTGTACTGTGCTCCTGAGTCCAGGAGGTAGATTTCATTCACAGACAGCGTTCTGTTGGTCTCAGGAACTGGCCTGTTCAGTTAAACACAAAGGTTTTTGTTCCAGTTTTAAGTTCTCCAGCCCATGTCCGCAGTCCAGAAACCATATTAAGTGCAAGCTTGGATGTGTTGGCTCTGATTTCTTGTGGCAGTGATGGAAATCCCACACATGCTGAGCCAGGGATCATACTGAGGAGAGGATTTGTACACAGCAACTAGCACTACAGTACAGAGCTTTGCTGCTTCCAGCAAAACCCTCAACATCTGTTTCTGGATGTATTTCAGAACAGTTGTGGCACATCATACTTGTCCTTCTCAGACTTCTAGTCCCAAAAAAGCTCTACTCTATGGCCCTGAGTAGATCAGCATCATAATACATGCACAGTGCCAACAGGGAAAGATCTTTATTTAGAAAGTGTGGAGTAAAGAAAGATAGCAAGCAACATCTCCCTGTAGTACTCTTGTGAGTCCATGAAGGAGACAGCTTTTTCCAACTATGTTTGCTGAAGGAGGAAAGGAGAAGCTGTTACTCTTACTTGTAGTGAATGATGGCTCCATTTGGACCTGTGCTTGATATGGTAGCAAAACTCAATTCAACAAAGTCTTTCTGCTGACTGAAAGAAAAGATTGTCATCACTACAGCACAAGTGAGAGGAGCACACCAGGTACCTAGGGCACCTGGAGCACCCCATCCCCAATTTCACATCACCTCAGCCTTCCCCTTGGCCTTGAAAGCCACCTGAGCATGGAAATTTGGGTAGAAAATATGTACAACTTGAAGCCCACTTCTCCCAACCATGTGGAAACCTGTTTTGCAGATCTACTCTTTCCTTAGAAGCAGAAAATTCACCACCCAAACCACCCAGGAAGAGATGTGCTGAACAATTTCTACTTTGTTACTTATTTACTCTAAGGCATTTTAGAGGTCCTGCTGATGCACACACAGGAGTAACTCTCAAAACAAATAGTGTACCTTCTCTATTAGAAGAGGAGGAAATCTAGCTTTTACATAAATTTCTCTGTGGTAAGGAAGCAACTGTCTTGTATTTAAGTGTCCTAACCTGCAGCACTCCTCACTGCTATCTCAAAAGGAAAGTGAACAGGATCCAGTGGGCTGGGACTTGTATCTCCCAAGAGACCCAATTCTTCCCAACTCTTTCAAGTTTTCAAAGAAATCCATTAGTAAAGGTCTGTCCTCAGGTAAAATGTATCTGCAAGTAAGATGCATTTCTAAAGAATAAAATAAATACAACGGATAAAAACCACCACCCAGAAAACCTCCTCAGAGTAGATTTACTTGTTACCTGCGGAACTCCTCTGCTTTGTCTGCAGCAATTATTTCTGTCACTGTTCCCTTTGGAACCTGGTGGACAAGGACATGGGTTGGGTTAGTGCAGCAACAAGCAAAGAAAATGCTATATGCAAGCACTGGGTCTTGTCTGTGCATTATGAAACCCCGTTTGCAAGTAGCTTCTTTCCAGGTTTTCTGTCCTCATTCCTCAGTAATGACAAACACAAACCCAGCAATATCATGCAGGGCATTTGAGAAGGAAGTGGAGACGGTCACAGAAGGATTGCTGAACCCTGACTAGGGAGCAGTTAGTGCAGTACTAACTTCACTGCGATGTACAGAGGTAACATCTCACAAGGCAACTTCTCTTCACAGTCAAGTTACACTAAGCTTAAATAGCTCTCTTCAATGGCCTATGCAATTAGAAATTTTATACTTTTAAATGAGGAATGGAGGGCAGTTGCAGAAAAAACAAAGTGTGTTAAACTTTACTTTAGGCATTTGATAAATTCAAACCTGTGACACAACTTCCCCTAGACTGGAAAACAGGCAAAGCAGGGAAAGAGCTAGGTTTCATAACCCCTGAGGCTGACTTCTTGAAGTACTCAGACATGTAAAAAGGCACCTTCTGGAAGTCATCAAGCCTTCTCCATAAATAAAGTCAATAGACTCAGACATGGAGTAGCACAGCTTAGTAAGTGCTGTGTAACACTTGGCACTCTGCACATCCACATCCACCGTGTACTTCTAACCCAGTGAATACACAAGTAACAAATACACAAGTAATTTGTTTCTATCCCATTTTCACTGCACCTCCCAGTCATAAATGCCAAATTTGTTCATACTGGCAGACTGGCTGATTATCATGAGAATAATTCCAAAGTATTGTATGAAACTGAATTTATTTCATTCTTTACACTACCAAACCAGCACAAGACAGCATTAACACTCCACTAAGCCTTCTCAGGTTATGTCTCACTTGTTCAAGCTTTAGTCTGTGTAAAATGAATGGGAGTATGTTTTCAAAAAAATTAATTCACCCTTGGATGAAAGCATGAATGAAATCCTCACAAAAAAACCCAAACCACCAGATAAACCCCCAGCTGTTTCCTCACTTTTTAGCAAAGGCACTATAAAGACTAGCAAAAAGTTTATGCCAATGAGGAATTTTACACAACAATATAAGCTCCAAGTTAAAAAAAATTATACAATACCTCCTTTTCCAGCCAGTTAAAGAGCTCACACAGGGCAACAGCATCTTTAATCTATGTTAAAATAGACAGAAGGGAATTGAGAAGAAGAAAGGTTTATCAAGCCTCACTATAAACAGGTTTTGATGCAAAAGAATTCAACCTGTAAGTTTCAGAAACATGAACTAAGAGATGATCCAGAAGTATTTTCAGGTTTTACACCCTGTAATTTATATAAACACTGAAAATGTATCTGGAGAGTTAAACGAATGTTAATAATTACTGCTGGGACATATCTTACTTTCTGAAGTACTGGCTTTACCCCACATATGACTTTCAACACTGTTTTGCTTTAACAGCCAAGATCTTGCATCTCAGATTGCAGATGGCAACCACACAGCACATCTGGTGATGTGACAGGGGAAGATGTCCTTTGGGCACACAGCCACCCCACAGTCTCTGTCACACAGCTTCTGCCTCTCTTGCCTTATGACCCCCATTTTTTGTCATTTTTTTTCTACATGCTTACAGCACGCAGGGGCAAGAAGCAGGAGATGTGTACAAGTGCAAGGCACAATTTTGTCCTCAGGTGGCAGGTGACAAAGTGCCTCTTCTCAGTACAAGTCTTTTTACTTCCCCTTAACTAATAGGGAGAGAAAAGCACGGAAATAGAAAGTACCGGTTCCTAGGAAGCTGCAGAAAATATGGGACAAGCCCTGCTTCAACTGGCACTTTTATTGTGAAAACTGCTGCTTGAAAACTAACTGGAAATAAACATGAGAAAAGTTCAGCCCCACCAAGAACCTGTTTCACAGGCTGCTTCTTTGCTTGAAAATATGAAGCTTCCTGGAAAATAGGCCTCATTTCCAGTGTCATGATGACAAGACTAAAAGAGTGCTTTGAGGACACTGGCTGCTTCTGAACGTCTTGGCCTGTGTTTTGCACCATGTGTCAGAATTTCTCTGTGTTCTTTAGGCTGTGTTTATTCAAGTGATAACAATTTGAAGACTCCACTGACAAAGACAACAGAACTAGCAAAGGGGAAAGAACATTCCTTTAAGGGTCCACACTCCAAACAACACTTCTCAAGCCTGCACAGTCTTCCCACAGAGCAAGGCTGTTTCCTCACACTATTGCAAATGTTGTTCTTCAAGGGAATGTGAATGAAGCAAAAAACCTGCTTTAACAGCAGTAGATGTCTCACAGAAAACCTTTTTTATCCTGCCACCCAAATTCTTATTTGCTTTTTATCCAAAACATTAAAACTGAAAGGAAAATGTTATTTCTTTCCCTAAAGGTAAAGCAAACCTGTTGCCATGTGCAAGGAGACACTCAAGGATTCACTTACGTGTGCTCTTCTCATGCCTTCTGTTTCCGCTGCGTTCTTCACAGCTTTTGCAATGCAGATGGGGGTATATGGGGTGAGGTATCGGTAAGCCTGCAGCAGAAGGACAGGGATTACTCATGGATTAGTCAGACTACATAATCCTACAGATTTAATAACTCAGCCTGGCCACAATTTATACTTTGGCAGCCTCTCTCAACCTTCAGTACTGTGAGATGCTGGTTGCCAATAGTCAGCTAAGTGCACTGGGAATAGAGAGGGAAAACAGCTCCGGACTGAAGGAAGAACAGCCATAGGGAAATCCAAAGAACTACACAACAGCTTGTCATGAAGCAGGGTGAAGATGTGGATATCCTAAATACCATATATCTATATCAGTATCTGAGCCATAGGTTTCCTGTTGCTGACAGACACTGAAGGCCCAGAGGCCAATGAGAAACACTAAACCCAGGTGCTATGGTAGAACTTAGGCTGTGGAAACAGACCTAAAAGCCAGCTTGATTTGTTACCTGGCAGTCACTCTCAAGTAGCAGGGAGCCAAGGGTACCCAGCCCATGTACCAAGTACTGGGTAGATCATCAGCAGCCCTGACAAACACATCAAGGCCCCAAGAAACGTGAAAGGCCTTTGCAAAGCTCAGCTTTACATGCTGCTAGTTCTGAAAGGAGCTTACATCAGTGGTTTGAGACAAAGCTTCCCTGTGCTTGGATGGGGTGACCCTGCAATAAGAAATAGTAACTGATCCCTTACCACTGCACACTTCCTCAAACACCAGCTTATCCTTAGATTAGCAGGAATGCTTGGCTGGTTTCAGAAATTCACCAGCTGAGGTGACTTGCCCAAATCTCATCACACTTGGGATCAGAAGAAGGAAGAAGAACCAAGTCCTTTTCCCCACAGATCTCTGCTCTACCCATAATACATCAGAAGCACATCCCAAGCAACATGTTGTTACCTATTTTAAATACATCAGCATACAAATAAATATCCCTCAAATTCAAGAAAAGGCCTGGTAAACCTTCTGCAAAGACTGATTTAACATAAACCCTACAGACTTACAATTTCCAAATTCTTAAAAACAGCAAAACAATCACACTACATAACATAGAGACTAAATTACAGAAGTCACAAGAAAGTCAGAAATGTCCTTTTATCAGTCAGGATAACTAGTCAGATTCTTAGGTTGGCTTGCCTTTTATAGATACCAGCAAGTACTTTTAATCTTCTGTGAAAAGTATATTTACATGCAGCTGTAAACAAATCTATAAAGGGTTTGCAGATCTGTGTTTAATAATGGAATGGATTTTTGCCAGTGTCAATATTTGGCTCTGACGGAGACAGACAGTAGGACTTCCAGCACTGGTGTTCTTCACAACAGCTGAGCAACTGGCCTGGAGTGCTTTGAAGTGCTGGAGAGCCAGGGAGGAACTAGGAAAACTCTGGCTCTTTCAGTGACTCTCTAAGTGGCTTTTAATCAAGACATTTCAGTACTCCTTGCCTGCTTTCTATGGCACAGAGCTCCTCAAGGCAGGGACTCTCCCCATCGCATAAAGAGGGCATGTAATGACTCAGTATCAGCCAAAACTTCCAGTGCTCCAGGGTAAACAATGTCACTCCAACTCATTTTATTACTTTATCTAGGTCAGACCTTCTGTGCTTTTCTATATGGATAGTCTACATAAATCAACTACGGCAACTTAACCAAACTGGGGATAGAGCATTGACTACAACTACAGCAAGGGGCTTTCTACTCTGAAGTCAAAACAGCAACAATTTATCCTGAATGCTCCACAGACACTATGCTATCAGTATTCTGTATAGGGCCGAGAAATGGATTGATGGTGTCTGAAGATTTAACCCTGAACAGGGACAAAAAACTCTGTATTTACTCACAGTGTCTGTTAGTTACTAGACATCACTGTAAACTGGATAGTATTGCAGAGAATGTGGTCTCTAGCAAACAAGAGATGTACCTAACACGTATGGAAGCCAGCTTATTGGTCCACAGTTGCTGTGTCCTTCCCCAAGTATCTTCTTTCATGGCTATTAGAATATTAGGTGGACAGTGGGAGTCCCAGACAGCCAAGTTCTAAAGGGTAGCAAGTTATAGCATGTACGGCGGTACAGAAATTATTCTGATGCTACCACTGTCCCTCGGCAGATGCACTAAGTGCATGGACAACCAGTGCCTGAGGACTGGTTATCTGCATCCTCACAAGGTTATCTGTGTCCTCACAAGGTTCCCTGCTACAAAAACTCTGTCATCTTGTCCCTCCAGCCTTCAGTAAAAGACATCACATGCTGCCTGATATCCTCAAGCCACTGAACTAAATCAGGGCAACCACCTTCAGACACTCAGATCAAGCCAAATGCACCCTCCCAGAAGTCCTGCTCAACTCTCCTGCTTTAATTTCTGCAAGTTTCCAGTTTTTGCTGCTCATTCACATGAAGCTGATGCTCCACCCATGGGCAGAATGACCTGAGTTCACCCTGCTGCCTCTGCCCTCCCCTCTCTCACTGTACTTGTTTTATCTTAAGCTGACAATTCTTTGGATAAATCAGCTTAGTGAGTTGGAAGGGCAGCTCCAGCAGGAGCAACCCCAGGATTAACAATCCCCTGATACCTCAGCATTGCTGGACCCCTTCTGCACAAGCTCCACCCTGCATTGGGCTTTGCAGAGGGGAAACTGAGGCCAGCTGCCCTCATTAACATGGTTTCTAACACAATAAGCAGAGAAAAGTATTTTCCCTTGCTAGGGCCACTGACCTTAGGAATGGCCTCAGTCAGAGCATAGCTGGCTTTGTCACTGAGCCACACTTTCTCCTTGGGTGAGAGGCCTGCACCAATAGCCTGCAGCTCTGACAGGATAGATCCGTAGGGGAGCACCTGGATTTTGAACTCAGGCTCCAGGGTGGAGTCAAGCTGTAAGTGCTCCCTCACAGGTGGGTCTTTCATCCGGTCACCATCAATGAAGAGCCTGAGAAACAAATTGGAGAGAATGAATAGGTGAGACCACATCTGAAAGTGGTTGGAGTAAAGGAGGGAAGGAAAAAGCATTCTGGCAACATTTCAGGGAGAAAAGAGATCATGAATTATACACTCCACTTTATCCTATGTCATTTTAACCACTGGCTTTCACACAGCTTAAATGAAATTAAGATGTACCACCCCACTGAGAGGAAAGAGCTGATAGCATTTCTGTTTGTATGACACATTCTAAATGGCTACATCCCATCACTGTGCTTGAAACAGGAAAGTAAGAGAGGCAAATAACAGCCACACTCCAATTTTTAAGGGCAACATCTGGAAATAGAAAAGCTACTGTAGTTCTAAGTATCACATTGCTCTCACTTTCACTGAGTTGAAAAGTTCAGCTCAACCTTCACACACAACCTGTACTCAATCACCCAGCCAGGTTTTACCTTAGATGGATCTAGGTAGCAGCTTACAGATGCCTCTAAAAGAACTGTGCTTGCTGAGGCTCAGTATATGCGGCAGTCACAGGAAAGACACCTTCTGTCATTAAGCCAGCCCTGAAACTTTTCTACACAGTCCCTGCAGTTTTGAAGTGACTCAGCAATTAGACTTTTCCCTAAAGTTTGTTATATCCAGGGCAGCCTTGGCTCTTGCCAAGGCTCAGGCCACATTTCACCCAGAGCTCCACAGGCCTACACATTATCTCAGGGTGACAGACAGAGGGCTCAGCCATCATGCCCAAGATCACCCAGCAAGTCACCCAGTGCACCCAGCACTCCAGGTGCTGAGGAGTGCAGCAGAGCTCTTGGCTCCCTCTCTAGCTCTGATGAGGGGAGGACAGTAACTAATGTTGAAGACAAAAGAGCTCAGAAAGGACATTAAAGTACCCAAGTGTAGGCGTTTTGAAAAGACAAATACTTTGCTAGAACAGCTCTCTCCCAGAAAAATGCCTGTTGGGGAACAGGAGAAGGGAATACAAGCACCTGATTGTGTTCATTCCTATGATGGCATATGCAAAAAACACCGGATTGTACTCAACATCAGAGCCTCGAAGGTTGAAAAGCCCTGAAAAATAAGAACACCAAGAATCATAAGCCTGTTTCATCTTCTGAAACATTAGAGAAGGCCAAAAATAATCTCACAAAAACATAGGCAAGCAATGAGACATCACAGGTGCAGGCCGTGGGTCCAGCTCCCACCCAGCTGTCCCACAGACTGCTGCATTCCCGGCAATCCTATGTTTTTGCCAGCAGATGGCACCAGAACCACAGTATGAACACTCCCTGGGTGTTTAACTTCTAAAGAAGGGCTGGCTTGGAAAAAAAGCAGGTACAGGCAAGGAAAGACAAGGACACGTGTACAAAAACTAGCGTTTGCCCTTTTTGGTCTGCGCAATGCTATAAAAACTCACTTCTTAACAGCCTAAAATCTTCAAAGTTACAAACTATCATTTCATTCCAATCCTTTTGACATTTGAGGTAAGACGAAGACACAATAGGCAGGACCAAAATACCCCAAAAAGGCCTCTCATTTGGGCCCCTCCAATATCTTAGATTCAAACTGTACAGTCTTAGCTATTTTTCACAAAGATTTTATCCCACACAGCTCCAGACAAAGTCAAGAGGGGAAGTAGATGTTCAGCATCTCTAAAATCCTGATTTTAGGGTCAAATAAAAACTCCAGGGTATCCAATTAGCTGAAATGAGTTACTCAAGCCAATAAGGCCAGCCAGCAGGACAGCTGGGAAAAGAACCAACATGTCCTAAATTACAACCCAACACTGTATTCATTGAACTGTGCAAATTCTGCCATGAAAGTAAAAATAGAGCTTAACTCTCCCCGAGGAATGAGTAGGTCACTTGAATGCAGGAAAGAGCCACAAAGAACTTTTTACTGCATGGGTACAAACTTCCTCGCTCAGCCAATTCCCAATGCAGTACGAAGGCAACAATCTCTTTTGTGGCTCTTTTTCTGTCCCCAGAAACTTGTCTGGAGTTTATTACAGTGAATTGAATTAGATAAAATTAAAATACAACTTCTTCCCTTCCCCCTTTAGGATAAGAAATCACACAGGCACCCAAAAATCAGCTTCTCTCATGACCTTCTCTGGTTCATCTTAACACTCTTGATTCATAACCAAGCTTCGCTTTGCTGGAGACATTTAATCTGAAACCACCTCAGGGCACCAATTTATCATTAATTTAATTGGAGATGCGCCTGAAAAGGTGAGACATACAATCTCTGCTCATGCAGGCCTCCCCAGGGAGGAGTCATATTCACCACTCTCAGAAGTACTTCTTTCACAAAACAAGCTCTTTGCTCAGTGTCCCAGATCCAGGAGAGCCCACAGACTTCATCAGGCTGGCTTCACCCAGTGCCAGGGACATTGTGCTGGCAGTGCTGAAGCAAGGAAAACACCACCTCCATTTCTACCTTTCCAGATCAGACACGGAGCACAGGCGTGAGCAGCACTCACACCCTGCCAGTGTTACACCCCCCCTACACCAGTCTGTGCACTGGTGATCTCTGCAAAAAGGACACGCAGTACTAGGAACAGCCGTCCTGGGGAAACCACTGCTGTTTCTGGCCATTCTCCCTTCCTACACACTGGGCTGGGAGCCAGGGTGTGGAGACCCAACCATTCTGGGGCCCCAAACACAGAGGGGACTCTAGTGAGACCCTGGGTTGAAATGATCTGGAAAAACAAGTTGAGCCCTGACATACTTGTTTTAACCAAAGCATTGGCTGAACACTGGAGAGGTAGAGACTGACTTAAGAAGATGTGACAATTAGGAAGATTACTGTGAATGCGGTGTACCCCACCCTTGCCTTACATATACAAAGCCACATGTTGCACTGCTTTGTTTATAGCCCAGACTCCACAGCAGAAAACAGTCTCCATCTTTCCAATGGGTGAAGCAGTATCAGGATATTTTACAGCCAGAAAATCTCACAGGTCTTTTTTTTTCCATCACGCTGCCTCAGGCTTGATACGTGACCTTCCTCTCCCTTTGCCTGGGCTGTTTTTCCAAAGTGCTGATTTGCTACATTTCCTGGGCCAAAAATGTACTCAGGAGCTGCACTGGTGTAATGAGGCACTGTGTAGAAATCAGGCTTGCTGTTTGTGACCTGTTACCACCACTGCACTTGATAAGAAATTAATTGATGTCTAACAAACATGCTGTCATAAGCGCCTCTCACCCTGGCATGGCTCTTCCTTTCCAAGGCAGGAAGAACATTTATTTTGTAGAAAGAACTGAGAAAGGAGATGCAAAGACTTACATGCTACTTCATCCAAGGCCGTTACCACAAACCACATGACTTTCCTCTCAGCCATTTTTGAACGGAGGGCTACAATTTTGTCTCTCCAGCTGACCCCTGCAAAACACAATAGGAAAAGCTACAGTTCCTAACTTTGCTGGGGATAATGAAGTAAATACAGACCAACATATTGTGCTTGTGTTCCTCACTCCTTTCTAATAACTGATATGAACGATCTCAAAGGAGATGCCCTCAAAAGCCCATGGATTTGTTTTGAAGTTACATAACTTCTAGCAAAGGGTTATTTGAAGCTTTGAGGACAGAGGAGTCATTAGCTAAGGTTTGATCACCTTTTTGACCTATTCACAGTGACTACATTGCACTGCAGTACTGTTTTTCTCTCTCCTTTGTAAGAGAAAAGCAAAAAGGGGATAGTGCAATAGGAACAACCTATGTCTATTGGGAGTTAAGCTTCTCACCTGTGTAACTCAGGTCAAGCGTGATGAGAGGCTTGCAGGGGCGTTGAGGACAATCTGTCCAGATTGTATCAAACAGGTTTTCTTTGACAGGCACAAGGTCATGGCCAGCACTTCTCAAGGCTTTGGACATTCTCTTCCACTGGTCTGCCAAAGGGAAGAAAGTCAAGAGCTGTGGTTTTAAGGAACACACACATGTTCAACAACAGCCCCATTCAACAGAAGTCAAACTCAAGAACTGGAGTCTTCTCCTTTCCTTCCAGCCTCCCTTTCTTCCCATTCACTTAAAAAAGACAGTAAAATCTATTGCAGTTACAGTTCCACAAACACACCACAACAGCCAGTGGCAGGTACAGAACCTCACAGTCCTGAAGCCTCATGGTTGAGGCTGAAGAAGAACTGCTCCAGCTGGGAGATGGAAGTCTCTGGAAGAAGCCATGGCAGAAGCTGCCCTGAGGGTGTCCTCTCCCTCCATGCAGAACCATGCTAGATCTAAGCTAGACAAGATGAGAGTTGTTTCCACAGAGCCAAGAGACAGGACCTTAGTCCATCTGAACAAGTAAATATCAACCCTTGCCTCCTTTGCATTGGGCCTCATGTTTTGAAGCATGAATAGATGGATACTCTGATAAAAATGATACCTCTTCCTGTGCTTCCTACAGGGAAAGCTGCAGAGATCCCAAAACCACCAAGCAGAAGTAGCAGCATGAATTTTGCCTGGGTGTTCTTGCTCACATGCTGGCCAAGGCATCCAGTACCTTTGTACTGAAATGCTCATGACAAGCCAAAGCACAAACAAAAATTGGTGATAAGGATTCTGCTTTTCAGGTAAAGTCACTGCAAGCCTAAAAAGCAGTTCTCATCCACTGTGTTTTGTGCTGTGGAACTCTTGTTATACACTGCTAAACCAAAAATCAACCTGTTTTGCCTAAAAGTTTAACCACCATTGCTTCTGAAACATGATTAGCCATACACCACCACACAACAGCTCAGCCAGAGAAGCAAGGAAGCAAAATCTAGTTGTCCAACCCAGAGTTATAAGCACAAAGTAAAACCAACCTGCTGGAATAATGAAAGGGTCCACTCCCACCTTCGAGCCTTCTGGGAGGACACTTACTAGCCAATCCTCCTGAGTTGGTGTATCTTTCAGACCTTCAAGGATTAAAAAAAAAAAGTTCAAAGAAGCAGTCACATTGCAATATTCCCACACTATGCAAAAAGTCCAAGGTAATGCATAAGATACATCTACTAATGAATGTCTAGACCCACAGGCAAGAATTATTACAGGACACTAAAGCAGAAGCAGTGTATCCAAGATGTCCCTAAGTGCCTGCATGATGGGATATCCCTACAGCTCAAGCTGTACATGTGTGAAGTGACTGTTCTCTCTTGATCAGTGGAGCAGTATCCTAGGCTCCTGCATACCCATTTTCATGAGTGTCCAGTTGTTATCCATTTGATGTGCAGCTTGCAGGAAGTAGCGTCCATCAGTCCACATGGCTGCATGCTGCTCAGTGACTATGGCGGTACCTAGGCAGGGAGGCAGAAAGGAGGGGTGATTCAGGGTGGGCTGCCACCATGCAGAGACACAGACAGCTGGGACAGTGTTTGAAATTCACCCTAATTCCCTAAAAGGCACCTCTGATCACTATTCAAAAGTTATTCCTGTTTTAGTGGAGATACTGCTGCCCCTGCACTGTGACTTTCCAAATCCTTTTGGAGACAGTATGCACAAAGATGCACCTTAATGAATTGCCTCACATGAACTCAATTTAAGCAAATCTCAGCCAGCCAGTGGAACTGGGTAAATGGGGTTTTCCAAACCTTCTGTAACAGAGACTGTGGTCTCCACTTGGCTGTTGTCACAGTAACACATACTGTATATCCCTGAACTCCATCCCATCCTCTTTTGGGGAAGAAGCCTGGGCTCTGGGCACCCTCAAGAATCAGCTGATACCAGGCCTGCAGGCATGGATATCACACCCAGTTGTCAGCTGCACCCCTTTTCCAAACGATACAGCTCTAGCAGAGATGGCTGAACAGGAAACATGAACATAAACTTCTGTTGGTTTCATTGTCTGTCCCATTCCACTGACTCCAGATGGAGGGATACAGCTGACAGCTGAGGGGCAATGACATCCCAGCAAGGCACTCAAGCTGCCTTGCTCTTGACAATACAAAACAAAACAAACCATGGCACAAACTGAAACTGAATCCAAGTCTTTGGAGTCTGCATCTTGACCATACTGTCACCAAAAACTGATGTCCAGATTAGCAAAGCAGAGTTTCCAATTATTAACTCATTGTCTTCTACTGAATTCCCTCAACACAAATCCCATTTTAAGTTGCTTCAGTCTTAAAAGATAAAGCAAGAATCACAAGGTGAGCCCCTGTGTGAAACTTCACTGATTTGCTCAACATTAGGCTGGAACAGACCTTCCAAGTACATAACAAGGGCACAAATTAGAGAAGAAGGTTATGAGGAGGTCATGCAGAAGGGGCAAAATTAATATAGGATTCATGAGAGCCATTAACAGCAGCCCACAGCACTGGATTTATCACCTTACAGATGAGGTCCCAGAGCTTAAAGGAACTGATGAATAGACCCTCCAAACATAGGTATGAGTATTTATTAAACTGATATACAATTAGAGGAGAAAAAAACTTCAGGAGACTGAAGTGACTTTCCAACAACCACAGAGCAGAGTAATTTGCACAACTTAGGGTACAGCTAGGGTAAAACCTAGGTCTCTTGAAACACAGACCTATCCTACAGCCAAGAAAACATCCTGTCTCGGCAAGATAAGCAAACTTTTCCACAGTGCTCAGTTTCCAAACGCAGAGTTTCTGGCCCTGGCTCTGTTTAAACAGAAAGGCCAGCTAAAGTCCATCCACTATTCACCCAGCCCGAACGGGCAACGTAAAAATCTGTTCATACTGGCTGCACATCAAAAGAAATGACCGCAGCTTACAAGCACCACATTAAAGAGTTAACAGGATTTTACTTTATAAGAGGTTCATTTAGGGGTCAAACGTTTTCTGAAAACTTGTTATTCCGCTGATATTACATAATTCCAGCGGGTAGCCAAGACATAATTCTGCAGATGCTGAAATGGGAATAAAACAGTCCAAACAAGCTGGATAGATTTTCTTTTCCATCCTGTCTCTATGCCATGAATGGAACTATTTCTTTAGAGGAGAATTATGCAAGAATCCAAGTTCTGGAAAGGTACCTGCAGAGCCATCAAATCCAGAGATGAATGCCCTTCTGCAATCACAGGGTGCAATGTACTCGCTCTAGAAAACAAAAGAGGCAGCAATTATTTATAGCAGCAGGGAAAAAAAACAATCAGCTGGTGACAAATGCTTTGATAAGCTTTTTCTCCTAAAGGACACCACAGAGAGAACAAAATGAGTTAAAAATTCCTGGGCTCTATTCCGCTATGATTATACTACATTTATGTTCAACTGGTGGGATTTTTTAAGCTGCAGCACTTTTTCTCCCACAAACATCTGTAAACACTGAAGTGCTTCAGAGTTTGCAGACATTTATTTCACAGTCAGCCTCTCCTTTGGGCAACAAACAAATCATGCCTCTGAAGCTGCAATGTGAAAGGAAGGGAAACCAGAAGCACCCCTTGATCTCAGAGATGAGAGTAATCAGCACACAGAATCTGTAAAATTCACTATCTCGAGTGAAGTCCCCTCCCTGGCATTTATAAGAATTACTTTAAGACTTCTATTTCTGTAATAGTGACATTGAAAGAAAATCATCAAGGTGGTAAGACTAAAAAATTTAATGCTTGTGACTTTTCATAAATAGATACTGATCCTCTCACTTCTCCCTTGCCTACTCAAAATCAGGCTACAGCCAAAACCACCAGACCATGGTTTGATGGATGAGATGGAATCAAAGGCCATTAGTCCATCTTCATCCCAAATCTGTCACAACCTGTGTTTCTGGACACATCTTTTCAGAATGTTGTAGAAAAGCCTAAGAATGCATAGCCACCTGATATTAACAGGAACTGTCAAAATTAAAAGAACTGTACCTTCACATGGCCCACATGCCTTTTTTATGGGATTCCATTCTGGCACGTTTGTAGGTCAGAACTGCTGAGTAGGCCTGTTAATAAACTAGTGCAAATCAGCAAATCAGCTTAATCCAGGCTGACAGCACTGACGTTTGAGCTGCAAAACCCCTGGATTTGTACCTTACAAATGGACTGAAATCCAAGTCTGTTTCTCTGCCCATGAAGTTTCTCTGCACCCAGCTGTGGTCCATCTTAGGAACTGAGCTGAGAAATCACAGCCCAATTCTCAGGTGGTTTTAGTCCTTACTGTGATAGAATCACCTGATTGTTAAAAAATACTCCCTTCAAATCTGTTACTCCTCACTATTCTAAAGAAGACAGAGGGTTCAAAGCACAGGAGTGAGCAAGTGAGCAGCACAAATTACAGCACCTGGGACCAACTCATTATATCTGCTCCAAATCATGCCACGATCAAACCCATCACACAACAGCCAAGTCCCTCCTGTCCTGGGACAAGCCAACCAACCATTCACCACTAACATTATGAAACTGAACCTTGGGACAGTTGAGTGGCTTTTGCTCCTGATGGCCAGGGAAGATTCCTGGTATATGTTACAAAGAAATCCTCCATTTCACCCAAACACTAGTGAAAGCTGGGAGAAAGGAGCAGGATGTGGAGACCATGCTTGCCCTCCTCTCTGACCCAGTTTCCTGTGCTTTTTCTTGTCCAGCCCCACAGGGCTGTGATGTGTTCAGCAGCTGTGGGGAGGAGGGAGGACAGGATACCCACCTTGGGAAGGGATGACTGTCCTCAGCACAGCTCTAGCTGACAGGGTAGATCCCTCAGCTCCCACACAGCACACTATCACCACTGACCCCCTTTAAAATAATGGCAAAGGCATCAGCAGATGGAGAGGAGAAAGTTGTTGAGGGAACAGAATCAAGTGTCTGTTTTCGCACTGCCTTTCTCAGAGTAGCAGGACTGAACACAAAGGCAGAGCAATGCCAGACCTGAGGATTCCTCATTTCAACATTTCCTAGAGACTATTCAGCCCGTTAACTGCTATGACTCCCCTCTCCCACACTTCCCAGCTCAAAGACGGGACACCATCTCCCAGGGTCCAGTGCCTAAAGGAGATACTGGAAATTTCACATCATGGATCATATCACTTAAGGACATCCCAAATCAGTCCAGGGATTTCTTTTCCATTTCTCTCGACCCACACAGCAGAGACTACAGACGAGTCTCCTTTTGCAGACAAACAACCTCACAGTCACAGCATGGGTTAACACCACAGAATGATGAAATGGATGAAAACTACTTTTAAAAAATACAAAAGGAAAATAAGTGTATCAGTTTTAGATCTGACTAAATTAGCAAAGACCTTGACTGGATGGACATACATACCTCATGCTGTCCCATTCACAGACAAATCATGGGAGTGTCTTAAGAGTTTACAATGAGGCAGAAGGGCTTTAAAAGGGAGTATCAGGGATCTGGAGGGAAAGAGTTCATTCATCTGTCAGACTGAATTCTTGCACACCCACCTGTTGTGTTCCATGCAGCGACCCCCACTGTGCAAAGATGAGCCCATGTTTTGCACAAGCTAAAATTACACAGGGAACACCTGTGTATGCCACACAAAGCACAGACCACAGCACAGTGAGAACAAGGTATTTCCCTGGGGCTTGTCTTACAGCTCTGACAGCCTTCAACATGGCCCTCCTCAGTCCTTCCACATCTGCTTCTCACCACACCTGTCAGTCACACAGATAAAACTGGGGGCTACATCACAAAGACCCCTCAGCTAAGCCAGGAAGAAATCCCAACAAATCAATGCTGCTTATGCCCAGAGCTTGCATGGTTGTGCTGTAAACATGTTGAAGCTCATTGTAGTCTAATGTCAAACAAGATCAGCAATGCAAAGTGCATCTGGCTACCCTCAGAGCCACGACACTGGTGTCATTAAAGAACAAACACTGCTGTGTACCTGGGGGGAGGGAGGTATTCACTACCAAAAAACTACCTGCATAGGTAAGATCTGGAACAGGTCAGAGCAACCTGTGCACAAGCCAGCTCTTGCTTTATAACCCAGATGATTCCTCAGCTCAGCACAAGTGTGTGTCAGAGGAGGCAGCCCTGAGCAGAAGACAGGACCTCTGCCAACCCAAACATGGGGCTCTGAGTTGGGCAGGTGCTTCCTTCATGTGGACGACCAGCCAAATCTGACCAAATTTGTTTTGAGTCAAGGCTGGGAGGGTGAAGCCAGCTGCAGTTAAGCTGTGACTGGCTCCAAACCCAAGCTCTAATCCAAACATCATTCCCCCCCTGTAAGAAGCAGCTCCTCCAATCTCTGAGTAGTCCCATATGGGCAAACTCCAGATTCAACATAAACACACACTGACTCAACATAAAAATGTATCCTGCTTTTACCACTGCAACATCCCAAAAGCTATGACAGACATTTTTAACCAAATCACAAAGAGCTTAGATGCCTCATTCCCAAAGGCATGGCTTTTCATCCCTTCATGATCCTTGGGCACCTGCAGCTACCCAGCATTCATGGAAAGAAGAGGGACTCTTTGGGCTTCTTTCACTTTTGGCTGGGACTGTCCTTTCTCATCAGCCTCTGGACCACCCAGGTCCCGAAGGAAAGAGTCTGTTTGCCTGACTTCTTATAACCAGCATCAAAATTTTCAAGAATTAAAGCAGCCAGCCAACATCCAGGGCTGAGGGCAAGAGCCACAAATCCAAGGCAGCCTTGGTTAAGCCTGAGTCAGAGCCAGCTGTGTTTGAGAAGCTCTGCAAGTCTTTCAGTTCCTTACACAACTAAACATGGAAAGCAAAGGATACAACTGGTAACAAGACTCCTGGCAGTATGATAATCTAGGCCTCCTAGCCTTGCAGGAAAACCAATAATAAAAGCATCACAGAACTCAGAGCTCATCAACATTCCTAGTGTTACAAAAATTAATTAGTCAGCAAGTTGCAGCATCAGGGTGTATCAGCATCAGTCCAATCCAGGGGTTCCTTTGCAACCCAGAAGAGAATAAAGTTTCCCCCAATCTAAACCCTGTGGCAACACCACAGGATGGAAAGCCCTATTTGTTGACAAGTTCTGTGATGTGGATGCCAGGACACCCTCAGGAATAGCTGAGAGAGGCAAGGACAGCACTACATAGCTCATTTGGGCTGAGAGGACGAAATGGCTTAGACCACCAAATGCTTGGCTATCATTAAACCATTATTCTGAGTCTTGGAGGGAGCTGCCTAAGAGCAAATTCTGACTCCAGGGCTGTAAATTTCTTGTTTTCACACAGGAAACAAACCCTTGCTTGGAACATGGAGAAGTTTTCAAACCACAGGTCATCACAATTTACCCGGAATCAGTAAGGCTGTTCTGGGATCAACAGGTTTCTGTCATTGGCAAAAACTGCATCAACTCCCAACCCTCACAGAAAAAAATCCTGCACCAGCTATTCAGGAGGCACCAGAATCAGCAGTTTTTAGTAATGGTTTCCATTCAGATAGATTCCCTCTGCAGAGAAACCTGACCAACTCGCCTGGCAGGAAATAGCAACATGGGGTTCTCTGCTTAACTGCACTCTGTCAAGGAAAAGAAAGCAACAGAAAAACCCAGAAGTCCTGAGGGTCACATTCTTCAACTCACATGACAGCATTTAATGTCTAGTGAAATGAAACCAGTTATATATGGACAGAGGCAGCTTGAGGCAGGAATGCAGCAGACAATAGCAGCTGCAGAAAACGCCTTCCCCCCTACCTGCCCGAGTCTGGACCTCCCTACGAGGAAACACGATGCTGCACATATGGTCCCAGGGCACAGGCAAGTCCGGACCCGGCTCACCCCAGTGCCAAGTCAAGGGCAAAGGTTCTGATTCAGTTGCATTTTGCTCTTGTGCACCCTGGGGTAAAAGGGAGCTTTGGATGTGAGCCAGCAAAGCTTCAGGTCTTTTGTTTCCTGAAAATGGCTGAGGAGGGAAAAACCCTCAGCAGATCTTGGGTCCCCTAACAGAGTGAACAGAAGAGTGAAACTTGCACATGAGCGAGCAGGGGAGGTAGAAGGCAGTTCAACGATTTAAAATTTATGTCACGGACTACAAAATTCTTAAGAGTGGAAGCAGCACACAATTACTCTCATGGGTTACCACCCTGGACCCAGACTTCCCTCCTGTCTTTAGTGCACAGAACACGATGCAGAGCAGCATGGAAAGGAAATCATCACTGTGGCCTGCTCCTTCCCTGCCTTTCCAAAGGCCCCTCCATGTGGGATCTGAAGGGCTTTAGCATAAGGCAACAAATTCCACCAAGAACTGGATCTGGCAAAGAGAAAACTTTGCAACTAAACCTTTGCTACCTTGCTTGAGAGTATGTATTGATCAGGAGGTGATACTGGGGAAAGTAAAGCCTAGATAAGGCCCGTTCCTCCCCCAGGAAACCCAATCTTCCCAACAGCTAGGATGGGCACAGCAAGTGCCCTGGCAAGCTCCCTTACCTGCAGTGTGAGCTCCCTGAAGACAAATCTGATGAAAAGCTGTTGGTGGAACTTCCACTCTCACTTATTACAAGAACATAAAAACCTCAGTCTCCTGAACAGACTCCAGAAATGTTTTCCAACATGATATTTCTCAGGCTACCCAGACCTTTATGTTAGAACCATTAAAGCAAGTGAATGAAGGATGATTTTAGTTATACCTCGCTTTTATTTTTTGCAGGGAAGGAAAGTGTGACCATTCCCATAATGCATCCATCCATACCTGGTGGGCATCTCCAGAGGGCACTATGTAGGCTTGGACAGGCTCCTGGACATACTTGGGATTCTTCATCACCTGCCGCAGCTGCTTCAGCAGCTCTGTTGTAATTTTTGGACTCATCTTCCTACCTGCAACTAAAACAAAGGACAAAACTTCAGTGTTTCTCCAGCCATCCCAGGTCAGCTACACGCACGGGCTGTAGAAGGCTGTCCCCACTGGAAACTCCCCTTGAGGACAACTGTGCCAATACCATCTCTCTCAGACCTGTCTTGTCCCTTCATTCATACTCCTTGAGAATAAGAAATCCAGTTAAGGCTAGAGAGTCAAAGTTGCCCTGTCCTGGAAAGGATCTTTCCCACCTGATGATGGACGGCATGCCCTGTAGTGATACACATAAGCTTAACACACTGGTCAACCCCATCTTTCATGTGGACAGCACCAGGAACCAAAGCACCTCAGACATACAGCTATGACATCCAGGAAATGCCTTGGCATGGGAGCCAAGTACCCACAGATCAGAACCAGCCCTGCCTGTGAAGTGCACTGAGGGAAATTTTCAGTCTTTTCACTCTAGGGCCACACAGGCTGCGGCTTATATACCACAAGAGCACAGGCTGCTGGACATGCACATCAGGAACTCAGAAATGGACCAATTATAAATGCAATTTTTAGAAGTTTTACTGTAGCCCACAGTTACATGATGAACTGGTGACTGAATCAGACAAAAGAAACCTGCTCTCAAGGACATTCAGAGGGATGCATTCACTGGCCACATTTACCTCGGGGCTGCGTGCTAGTTCACCTAGGAAGACCACAACTGTGAGAGGAAGAACAGCCCATTGAGCTCTCACAAGTGACTGCCAGAGGACAACTTATGAGAATGTTCTCCAAAGACTTTTGGCAAATCTGCAGATCTCAGCTGGTATCAGGCAGGGGTGGGGCACAGCGTGGATGGCACACAGCAGATCAGAGGGGAAAACAAGGGCACAGGCCAGCCACCCTCCCTGGCTGTGTTTCTGCAATGGATGTGTCTCTGGCATTGCAGTGAAGACCAGCCTCTCAGTGTGCTCCCCCAAACCCTCACCAGCCAGCACCCGCTGTGAGCCCCTGGCACAGTGATGCACCAGGCCCTGCTGCTGTGTTGGCACAGAGATGGCTGCAGTGGGAGGCACGCACTGGCTGCAGAGGATGCTTGGCCAGAAAAACAATGAAAATCAAGAAGCCTGAACCTTTTCAGAAGTTCTCCATCTTTTTCTTCACTCACATTTCCAAAGCGTGCCCAAAGTGGGATAATTCCCCTTCACGGTTTTCTCCCCACTCCTTTTACAGTTTCAAGAACTCTTATAACTTTAATGCTGTCACTTTCCAGGGCAAGGTGGGTATGTTATGTGCTGCTTGAAGGCCATGCTACAAAGTATTTTATTCTGACCAGTTAATTTCACAGCTCATTTCACAGCCATGTCTACAAACAGGTCATAGATGGGAGAAGCAAATAGCATGCAAGTCTCAAACATTTTTTGCTTATCCAGGCACTTATTCCACTTACACCTCAGGAGCTACCAGGAGTCCAAGATGACATTACCGTCTTATGGCAAAAGACAATAAGGCACAGTCCCTGCCCTGTGATGTTTGTCATCTAAACAGGAGGCAGAAAAACTACCTCCCTTTCACAGGACATGATTTGACCAAGGTCACGCAGCAGCACTGTGACCAAGTCAGGAACTGAACCAAGATCTGATGCATTCAGGTGTAAAAAAATCCAATACCACCATTCATGTCTCATGACAGAAGTTTAGAGCACATCAGACCTGTGTAAGACTGACTCTGCCCACAGGTACACTGTCTTTTGAAACCCAGACCACAATAAGCAAATCAAGCTCAAAAGGCACCATACACTATATCCTCAAATTGGTATCTTGTCCCTTTGGATTACACCTCAGATTTAGTTCCAGGAAAAATGTCATTGTTTTATACAGTGTTTTCAAGCTACACTGAACTTTATAATACTCTGATTGTTTCTGTTTGTACTCTACAGAGAGCTGCTGTAACACTCTATAACATTGCTGCTGATTTATGTTCAGATAGAGTGAAATACAAAGGAGAAAGAGCAACAACATAGCAACTAGCCAGCAGAAAAGAATCTCTTTCTACAAACTCATACAGACACAGCTTCCTTTCTGTGCTTTGGCCTGTGCTTTGTCTCCAGGAGTCTAAAAGTCTCATATAAATAGGCAAGGCATGACAAGGCTTTGCCTTTTAATAAAGCTCCTTGCTGACAAGCCATGGTTTTCTTAGCAAGACAAGATTCTCTCAAGGACAAAAAAAAAAAAAAAATTAAAAAGTACTCTCACTGTTGAAAGATTTGCTTGCAATATTAAAAACACAACTAAGGTAGATTAGCAACAAAACCCATATTAAGGAGGACTTCTATTTTGGATGACCCCCATATTATAAGAAATGGCTTTCAAAATATCCTCCATAAATTTTATAATAAAAATTGTTCTCAGTTTCCAGAGAAATAGAACCTGTTTTCTCAGAGATATTTGGTAGTCATTTACTCTGGTCACCCCTATAAATCTTAATTACAAGCCTCTGTAAAGTTAAAACAGCTTCTCTATCATTATTTCTATCATTATTTAATCAGTCCAGTGATTAAAACAAAACACAGCAGAAATTAAGGTAGTGGCTGTAGCAGTGCAAGAACCAGTCCCATTTCCTGCCCTATCTTTTCAAAGGCATCAGGCTCCCTTGTTACCTTTCTGTGCAGTTCCCCACGTCTGGATGCCGCTTGTCTCTGCTCACACAAAATACCATCCAGCTCTTTGCTCGGCCTTCATAAGTTCCACCGTGCCTGAGAAAGCAAAGGGCAAAACTGAAGTGGCCAACAAACTTTGCCCTCCCATAAAACATTCTCATGCCCCAGCAATGAGCTGAAAATGCATTGACACTATGTTCTTGGTGGTAAGATTAGAAATGCACTTAGGCTGAACCATGAGGGAACAGGGAACATCAAGGGCCAGGCATTTGCTTGTCAAGATTTATGATTAAATCTTGCAAGTGTGTGCTGGTTTATGACAATCTGTTTTCTCAGTCATTCTGTCAGAGGCCACTCCCCATGTCACAGATGGGGAAATTAAGACAGAGCAGGAGTAACATGTAAAGTATCACTGTAGCATGACGAGAATCAGAGCTGGATCCCAAAATCTGTCACTGTCTAGACGTATATTATCTACACCTCACTTAGACTGCAAGAGGCAGTTCTCCAAGAGCCCAGACCAGATCCTGTCTGGACAGCATCTCCATCAGACATATGGGGCAAAGAGGAACCACGAAAATGCTGCCAGAGGAACCAGACACGTCCTCCTGCCTCCCACATGCATACATAGTGATGGGCTGCTGCAAGCCCAGGCACCAGTGACGGCCAGGGACACCAGGCCCACTGTGTCAGGGTGTGTGTCAGTGCCACAGTGGAGAAGGGAGGCAAAGCCAGGAGGTCTGGCTACAGCTGGGTCTGCCTGTGGCTGCTGTGTTAGACCACATCGAGTGTCTATGTCATGTCTTCTTCAGATATGCTCATCCTTGTGATAATCTCCTCTCCACTTTCTCTTTTATAAATAGATTTGTTCAAAGTAAGCACATTAGCTTGCATAGTCAGGAGCCAGCAGCATCATCTCAAAGCCAGGCCTCTCTGGCCTGGACTGGCTGCACACAGGGCAGCCCAAGCAACCATGCACTAAGGCACAAGCCCCATTTCTCATCCCCTCTCCACAGTATCTGCAGCACCTCAAATTCACCAAACAGAATGGAAGAATTGTTAGGGTTGGAAAGGACCTCTGGTCCAGTCCAACCCCCTACCAAGGCAGGGTCACCTGGAGCAGATGACACAGGAACACATCCAGGTGGGCTTTGAATCTCTCCAGGGAAGGAGACACCAAGGCATCCCTGAGCAGCCTGTTCACTGCTCTGCTACCCTCAACGTAAAGAAGTTCTTCCTCATGTTGAGGTGGAACTTCTTGTGTTTTACTTTATGGCCATTGTTCCTCGTCCTGTCGCTGGGCACCATCCTCTTGCACTAACCTTTAAACCATTTATATGCATTGATGAGATCCCCTCTCAGTCTTCTCCAGACTGAACAGGCCCAGCTCCCACCGTATCTCCTCGTAAATGAGATGCTCCTGCCTACCCGGGCCAAAAGCCTCCCCCAGTCCTCCATAGGACTGACGGAGGCGCCTGGGCCTGGCCACTCCGGCTGGGCCCGACTGTCAGTCCCGGAGCCCCTACAGGGCCTGGGCGCCCAGGATGGGCCTGGAGACCCGCCGGGGACCGGCTGGAGGGGAAAGCCGGGCTCAGGCGAGGCCAAGACCCCTCGGCCGGGCCCCGGACACGGGTCCCGCTCTCTGCCATCAGCTCGGGGCACCCACCCGGGGCTAACCCCGCTCGCCGCGCCTCACCTGCCGCCGGCC